>JANHFX010026271.1:18227-39184 GCA_027560015.1 Chloroceryle amazona
TACAGGAGGTTTCTGTTACTTTGATAAATAAACCAGGTTCTGGTGTCACTCGTGCTTTTGAAAACTTTATCCTTGGGAACATTGGCCACAGTATTTTTCTTCTATTTAGAATTATTTGATTTGATTCGAGTCCTCAGTGTCAAGGTAGTTCTGCACTTCCAGTCTCTCTCGCTCTCATACACGCCCACATATACACACACAGTCTCAGGACATTTCTAATCTCAAAGAGCTCACTTCCAAAGGCCCCAATTTTGCCCAGTATAGTGTCATTTTTTCAAGCTCCAGTTTGTCGACAGCAGCCCATCCTTGCTGTAATACACTGTACGCTGCAGATAGTGAATGAAAGAGAAAAGAGAGGGAGGAATACATTAAATCTACATGTTCCCTTGCAATGGTAATTTTTCTTCTTTAACTTGCAGGAACACTGTAGCCAGAAGGCACTGTGTATGTAAGATAGTTCTTTATTGGAAGGAGCCTTTTTTCTTCCATCACTATCCCTAGTGTCTTCAGAATCAATATAGACTATATTTTTTCCTCACTATCCAAGCATTTAGATGAAAAGAGCTATAACTCATCTTTTATAGCTCACATGATCAGCCCTTGCTGCAACAAGATGTTAAAAATGTTATGTGGAAGTCCCAGCATATGCTGATCCTCACTTGAGCGAACTGCAGTGCTTCAGAGGTGAAGCGTTTCCTAGACAAATTGAATTGGATTTCCATCTCTAATTTCAGCTGTTTAATAGCATATAATACAAACTCCCCTTTAAAATTCGGAACTGTTGTTAACTTGCTGCTGGACATTTGCCAGTGCCTGCACCTGCATTACTTCCCCACTAATATTTCAAACTGTCAGCTCAAGTGGCCTGAGAACTGTCTGTGGAAGTGTTGTAATTGCTGAGATACGCTTGCTCCAACTGTGATAATAAAAGACTGGGGTGGACTGGACAGAGGGAGAGAAAAAAAGACAACACCTAGGATTTATGCTTCCAGGTTTTACAAGATAACTTCTTCATAAAAATGATAAACAGAATGGCAGTATGTACTAATGAAAGAGAGAAAGGGAAGTCTGATGCCAAGGAGGACACAGGAATAGATCTGCATGGTAGGACTGAACTCTAGGTGCAGGCAGGGACCCCGGAGAAGTCATTTTCCCTCAACTGTGCAATCTTTTTGAATACCCCACAGATCATCCATTGGATGATGCATGGGAAATTAAAGACTTTTTAGTCTAACATATGCACTGTTTCTTCTTTTAGAATTTGAGATTCTTTTCTAGACAAAGATATGCAGGATTATGTTAATGCAGGAACTATATTTGCAGGGATCAAAAAAAATAATCCAATCCCAAAAATGAGATGAGATACAGTGATGGAAAAGTGAGGTTGTATCCCGCAAGGACTGACAGACTGTAAAGTGAAACATAGAATTAAATGTAAAATTATAGATGCTTATTAGTACTCTTGTTTGCTGTTTATTTTAGACTTTTATTTCTTCTTTTGTTACCTTGCTGTTTGTTTCTCAGAAGTCTTTAAATGCTTGTAAATTCAAATAGTGAGGGGTGCATTGAGTTATCTTTTGTATTTTTTTTTAACATTTTTTGTGTTTCAGATTGCATTTGTGTTGGGGTGTCATACTTTAATGCATTTCCAGATCTGTTTATTTTAGATATGAAACCATATTATTATTATATAAATAATTTAAGTAAGACTTCAGTTTAAGTGAGTTAAAATGTCTAATATAGTACTAGATAAAATTTTATATATCACATCTATTCCAGTGGCAATCATTAATCTGAAGGCCTCTGTTTTATTCATTTTCAGAATAAATGAAAAATGCTATTGGATATTACAGAGGGAGCTGTAAAAACTCACACATTCCTTTCTGAAGGTTAGAAAAGAGTAGTTCTTAAACTGTCTAGAGACTAACCTATTGTTCCTCTGCCTTAATAGGGCTTCCAAAACACTACTTATTCATCATCTCCAAACCAAGTGAGGAATCAGACGATCCTCCAATTTACTCAGAGGGAAAAGATGCATATTCAGCCTTAATTTTCAGCTTTAAATCTGCAAGAATGGCTGGAACAAGCTGAACAATCCATTCACTTTTCCATTCTACAGCCTTACTTCTAAGATTATGTATATGGGCTAATTGGTTTTCTGTCCTCCACACTTGGCTGCATCAAGGTTACAGAATTCCCTGGCTCCCTCAAACAAATAACTCATTTTTTCTTGAATTAATATAAGCTTATATTAGCAATAATAAAATGTTTTACATTTTACAAAGAAATGAACATTTAAAGTAAAAAGGCTGGAAATCATGTTTAGATCAGAATTGCAAGTCACATTTCAGAGCACACTTGCTGGAATTGCGAATTAGCGTATTGTCATTAGTTAGCAGCTGAAACCCAAACTACACTATAGTTTACATTTTTCGAAATCATCCATTAGAATATTCTCACACAAAAATTTAAGGCACTGGAAATTATAGGCAGATGTCACCATTTCCAAAAGCTGCAAGCACCTGCTGTTCTCATTGGCATTTCAGGTGAAAGTTTCTCGGGGATATTTCATGGATTGAAAAGAAAATATTTTTTTATTAATACTTTTATAATTTTTCTAGCAGCAAGACTTAAGATGTGGACAGAGTGATGCCTGGAGTTGAGGAATTCTGGTATCCTTTAACTACAGGATTTTTAGCTGCAGTTTATCTGGGGGTTTAGGGAAATTGGTGTGGAGATTTTATGCAATGATGTTGACTGCATTATTTTATATCTAACCTCATTGATAATAAACTTTCATAAGAGGACAGCCATTTCTTTTCCTGTCTGAACACTGTTCAATTAATGGTTAAGTTAGAATTGTAGGAAAACTGTAAGAAAAGCTCTGAAACAGATTTGACAGATGACCTATTCAACCAACCTTTACACCCAAAGAAGCAAGCACTATTTCTGATCATACCCAACAGGCCATCATCCATCCACAAAAACGAGGATCCCAGACCAGCTTAACCAAACTCGTGTCTCATCTTTTAAAATGTTTTCTCACTTCAAACAAAAACTCCATTACACTGGCATACGCCTCTTCCCTTTTGTTCCAACCACAGTGGATATCAAGAACAATGTCTTTCTTTCTTTGCAGCTAACTTTCTGTATCTGAAGATTGCATCTGAAAGCACATTCTGAATTTTTATGAGACACATTTCCTATTCATTCCTATGAGGTAAAGGGTATAATCTATGAGGGAGTTACAGAATGCTTAAGCTGTTTCTGTGTTTATCTCTGTAAGAGAAAGAATCAGTAATTTTATCCATATATATCACAGCCTTCTAGTTTGATTTTGTGAACCTGAGTTTAAAGAGAAGTTAAACCTTCAAACCAACTTTTGCTTGTATCAAGCATAAAACTATTATTGCTAGGCCTCTTTTAATTTTCATTAACATCCTCATGTACAGTTAAAATATGTATTAAGACAAACTTAACTAATATCTGGTGGTTTCTCTTAGTGAAATGTAGATGCACATATTTTCAGATGAATCTGGGTTTATTGGTAATTTTTTTGTCACAAGTTTCTGTGTAGTGTTATCCAAAGCAATCAGTGCTTCATAAACCCCTTCACTCAAACCTTCTCTGAGCATCATCACTGAGAGAAGCGCTTAGCACAGGAGGGTGGAAGCAGGGTTTTTACACCCACCTCAAGATGATGTCCCTATTACCTTTACTTCAATCTTTCTGCTGCATTTGTTGGAATTACATTTCAATGAAAAAGAAATGTTTGAAGGGATATAGAACATGTTGAAAAAGCTCAACACGTTTTCATCTGACTAAAAAGAACATTTTTTTTTTTCTATGAAAAATATTTTTAGTTTAATTTAAGTCCAATCTAAAACTCAGTGGGATAGAGACATGGAGACATTTTATCACTCTTTCAAATTATCAGCCACTAAGGCATGGCTCATGAGGAAGCACAAAACTGCAAGATGTTAAACTTGAGAAAATGCAAAAGGGATAGAAAAGGTTTTTTGCAATATGGAAAAATCAAGATGGATAAATCGACGTTTTGTTTCAGTGTCTTTTATATCAAAATCCACATAAAATTGTCTACCTTAAAGTTATGATGTTTTTGAGCTCTTATGGCAATTGAATATACTAGACTATATTAAAAACTGCACTAAGTCTTTTAATTTCCTCAGTTTACCCACATTTCTTTTTCTTTCAGCTTCTACTTCAATAATAATAATAATCTTTATTAATACCATAACTCTGATGTTATCATGGATTCTTAATTCAACATTTCACAAACCATCCAGCAACAACCTTCCCCCTCCAAGATTTATGGTGTGGATTAAATATGTAGAATATAAGTGTCTTATATCTTAGATGTAAAAAGTTCACATGAAAAAAGCACTTGGTAAAAGTTCTGTTTAGCAAGGCACTGCAGCATCTCCCTTCCAAGTCATGATTTGGGTCTAGTGTATTGTTGTATTGTTTTTCCCAGCTATTATTTATTCACTTGTCAAAGAAATTTAATCACAAGAAACTATTCATCTGCTCTTTCAAAATCTCATTCTGTTGCATGTTTTTCCTGCCTGTGACATGCTGCATGGTGATAATTTGTGATGCTCGAGTCAGTGAAATGATACCTGAGCAGTTCACAGATTAATTAGTCAATTTTATGAAAACTGAAAAATATTAAATACTGGTCTGAATTAGCTACGAATGCCTTTTCTGATGCCCTGAGTGCATTAACACAGCTTTCCAAGCTTCCAAAAGCGTGAGAGACACCAGTGAGTTATTTTCACATTACTGCCTTTCCAGTTGTGGAACACATGACGTGAAAGTAGCTTTATACATTTTTGTAGCTTGTTCTGAATAATTCTCCTGAAGCAGCTCTTGCTGTGTTTCCTGCCTATGGCATGTAATCCTCTCTTAATCAAGAAGCAGAAATAGCACCCTTTGCCTTGGGTTTGATTGCTACAAGTAATACCAAGATAAATTCTTTATTAGAGAGATTTTGGGTTGATATTCAATATTAACATGACTGAATTCTTCACTGCTTTTGGAATACAACTCAATATTTATGGGGGTAAAGAGCTGATAAAAATGTGCTTTTTAAAAGGGAGTTTTCTGTCCTTATAAATACTAGGAAAATACTGCATGTTATTTATGGGCACACCTATTTTTCAGCTAAGGATCTTTCAGACACTGGCATACACATAGCAAAGCCATGAAACAGGTGGTGAATTAATTCTGAGAAAAATAACAAAGCAGTGCGTCACTAAGTACCTCTTTGACAATCTGTTTAGTATCTTCATTAAAAAAAAATTTCAAAATATACCTAACTTTGTTATATAAGCAAATGAAATTGAGTCTAATTTACATCACTCATTTGGTTACAGGTGTTTAGAAGATTTAATGCAGCTTTAAACTGTCCAAATGCCCTCAACAGTGATCCAGCAGCTGCAGCTTGTTATTTGTCTCTAGCATCAAACCATGTATTAAATCATTGTAGTAGAAAACAGATTCACTTAATTTTAGGCGTATGACTAGTTTATTTCTTTCTCCAAATTAACACAAATTTTCCTGTATCCCACACACAGAGAAGAGAGTATTTGTGCTATTGATAGCATGTTGCTGACAGATGGAGAAGATGGCATTGCAAAGCAGCTGGAAAAAATAATGCTTTTATTAAGCAGCATGTATCTTTCCAAGGGTTACGATCCACCTCTTTCCTTTTTTTGAAGTTATATCCTCCACGAGGATAAACAATACTTATTGCAGAAGTTTTGCCTAAGGTTAGAGAGATCACATATACCTTATAACATTAAATATGTGAAAATCAGTGGGTTTGTTTTTTTTTCTTTTTTTTTTTTCCTCTATTTTTGCTATGTACAGGGAAGTAGAAAATTTAAATGGAATCAGAAGTGTTCCTCCCCAGTTCCCTAAAGCAGCATATTATTATATCCGTGGAGCTCATTGCTGTGGTGGATCATGGTTTGATTACTAGTAGCAATTAAAAACAAGGACCTGGATACAAAATCCAGCTCAAGTTTTTCCTTGATGATTGTCAAAAACAAAAGAGAGGGCCAAGTGATATTAAAGTACAGCTACAGCCTTTTTTTTGTCATATGCCTTCCCTAAGTGTATGACACCATATGCTCATGCTTCATCCTGTGTTCCCAGAGATCACAGGAAGTTGTGAATGCAGTTAACACCAAGAGTTCTTTCCCTCTCACTTTATTAGGTGGCAAAAAGTTTTTTAGGTCATGATATTTATTTGGTTATCCTTCAAAATGCCTACAATTAGAGAGTAGTCAACTGCGTTTGAAATGATCTGCTTCTAGGTATAAAATCCTCATCCTGACTTTGTTCAGTTATGGAAAAAAATAAGGAAAGCAGAAGTCTGTAACAACAAAAAGTTTTGCACCTTTGAATGAACTATTCACCCACTTAGTGTGATGATGGTAAAGTAAATCACAATGATCTTTCATGCCTCATCAGCCTATTTATAACAGTCTGTCCTTTATTATGACAGATTTTATGATATTTTGTGATGACCAGTCATGGGGAAAAAAATTTTTAATGTACTGACATCTAATTTTATTATCTCTGGTACCTATTCATTTTCTCAAAGGATTTCTTTGACTTGGTGCCAGTTTAAGCTACTCTACTTTCAAAGCTGGACTATGACAGGATCAAGACCTAATCTAATAAATCAATAAGGGAGTCAAAAGACCAGTCACAGAGGTAACTGCATAATTCACTGTTGACAGTAGTAACATATGGAGCCTAGCTAAGCAATTTTTCTATTTATTACTAAACTTTATTTTTCTTTAATAAAATATCCATTCCTCAAATGTGCATTCCAGCCTTTACATTTCTGATGCTTTGTAATTTATAAAATATGATTTCCATGCCTACTTTGTATGAGAGATTCTAGTCATGGAGAAGAGAACTTCTTTACTTTTTAAAAACAAACAAACAAACTTACAGTGAGCTATAAGAGGCCAGCAGATGACTCCAGCTGTTTAGTATGTCATGATGCTCAAAATACAGCAGAAGCAGAACCTCAGAAGTTCATGCTGTTAATATTTGTGCAACGATCTGTTGCCTTTTTGGGCGCATCTGTCTGAACTTCTTAATGTATAATAAACTTGGGCACTACTGAATCCTGCTAGATGCAACATAAGACTTGTTCAATCAACCATTCTTGTTCTCTTCTTGTGGTAGTTAACAATATTAACAATAAAACCTTTCCACTTTTCCCTTTTCCTTTTTCTGTGTTCTTTTGCTGGTTTTCGTGTAGTTGTGTGTCTGTATTTGCACATTCTTGCCATAGGCTTGAGACTACTTGAAATAAAGGAAGCTTATTTAGATGGATAACAAAGTGGGTATTTATGAACGATAGCATGTTCATCTTAGAGAGGAAATTCTTATGTTGACCTCCATTGCCAAACTAAGTTGAGGAAATTTTAGTAGCTGCCCCTGTTCTAAATACATGTATATGCCACTTTCAGAGACAGATATGACCCAGAGGTATTTCCTCCTTCTTTCCTCCTGCTTTTTTACCACTGATTAGTCTGAAATCTTCTGCTTATGTTCCCACATGTGCTCTTTGATCTAACTACATCCTACAGCTACTTTCAAGAGAGACATCTTAACTCTAGATACTAGATGGTGTTTGGTTAAATTGTAGTAACACTGTGCAGCTACTGTGGATTTATGATGGGCACGTGTAATGTAACTGAAATGTCATTTATATCAAAATCTGTAAATCTTGCATGAGGCAGAAATACAATGATACCCTTTTAATATCATGAGTGGGAAAGTTTAAGGTATGAAAATCCTAGGTATAGTCTTCACACTTTGGGACACCGTAAAATAAAAATGGTCCTTGAATGTAAAATAAATGTGCAAATTGCTATAAGGAGTGAACACCAGTGTTTTCCTAAATTATTTTCATTCACTTGTGTTAGAAAAAAGTCAGGTTACAGTTCATCATTTTTTCTTACCTTTATAAAGCTTTAACTACTGGTCAGGGAAACAAGAATTTGAAACTCCCAAAAACTAACAAAAAAACCCCACAAACAAACAAGCACAAGAAGAGAAAGACCAAAAAGAAAGTACAGAGGAAAGCATGAAGTAAGGAGCAGATGCCCTATGTCCTTCCAGTCTACCAAAAAGCAAAATTTGGAAAGCATAGGAGGATTATACAGCTGAATTCAAAGAGAGGTAATTTGAGAAATTAGCTTTAATGAGTACTCACAATTTTATAAACAGAGGTATGACTGCTGTTTCAGAGGCTGACTTAGTTTTTGTTGTTAGTGAAAGCCTGATGCTCTGGTTTGAAATGTCATTCTGGATGAAGCAGCATCAGAGTTAGTGTGGTACTTCTCGTGGCAGAGAGACAGTAAAGATGTTTTTTAATACAGAGGAAAAAAGGAAGGATGCATTTCTGTATTGCTTTCAAACACAATTCAGACTCTCCTAGGAAGGATACCAAACTAAATTAGTGCAGACAGCCAATGAAAAATGAGTCTCTACTCTATGAATAAGACAAAATCCTCCCCAGAGTAACCACCACCACATGTGCAGCAATGATTACATGAGCCACTTGAAGCAATACAAAATGCAGTCCCAGACTCCCTCCTGTCCATCTAATTCTATAGAAAATAGCTTGTATAGAGAAGTCATATATATTCCAGTCAGGTATGGATATTGTCCGCAAAAAAATCTATTCATCAGGTGTCAGGTTGGTGTAAATGAATGACATAACCTTTGTAGAATTTCTTCTTCTGTTATTTGCAATTACCTTATGATAATAGAAGCCTAAGCACATACTACAAGTGATTCTTTGTCAGTCAGTGAATCAAGATGCATTTGGAATATCTAAAGGGAGTCTGTATTACTAACCCCGTTAAACAAGTGGTCTGATGTTGTTAATTTTAGTGCACTAGTGTTGAGGACTAGAAATGAAAAGCCATATAGGTGTTATTAACCAACAATTAAGAAAAAAATCAGCAAATATGGTGATGTTTGCAGACATTTCAGCTGATGATTATGTGTCTAACCACTGTATACTTAGACAGCTAATGGTATTTTCAGTGACCATCAATGTGGGATTAGATATATGTAGGTGAATGAATATAAATTTAATTTAAAATGTGCAACTTATGCATATGAAGATCTGAATTTAATTTTTGGCCTCAGTTGTTGATAGTGTAAACCAGTGTCTCTTAAAACAGTTAAGACAGTAATGTTTTATTGAATATATTAAACAGCCTAGATAGCATCAGATAACTCTTCTTTTTATCTTTTCTCCGCAATGTAAAAACTTCTGTAAATTATATAATTTATTAATCTATTCTCTCCTATAAGTTTAGATTTATATACCTGAACACAGAGGTGGGTGTTGTTAAACACTTATACTCTATAATAATAGGTGTTTCAGTATGAGACATAGCTATGTTTAAATTGACTTCACTTCCTCAGATGAAAAAGAATCACATGCTTTCCTGTGGGAAAATGTGTTCTTTTTTCCTAAAGATTTTGACAAGGGAGGGAGAAACTTGAAAATTTGCCTGCAGCCAGTGACTTGCCAAAGCTGTAAAAATAGGCAAATCGTACCACTTTATTGTCTGCTTTGAGCAGCCATAACCTATAAACAGCACCTTTTTTTAAAAAAAAAAAAGAAAAACATGTAAAATATTTTATTAAACTGAGATTTTAATGAGTCCAGGTTAAGTTGCTGTGTCCCCATTTTTGGTTGAAAAAAACCAACAGTGAGGTTCCCTTTTAGGCAGCTTCCCAAAGAGCAGATGTGTAACAGTGTGATGTAAAATTATATTCACAGGTATAACCAGATAGTGGGATATAATCCTGACTGTATTTAATTGTATTTATTTCATTTCGTTGAAAGATTGTCTTTCTTTTATTGCTTTGTATAAGTCAGGAATGCACAAACACCATCCTCTCCTCCAAGCAATAATGAGAGACAAACCACTCTCACCCCAGCAGGACCAGCCACATCTGCATTCCAGACACATCTCTGTCTGTGCTGGAACAAAACCACTGGGAATAAAGAAATGAGAACTTTACCTCGCCTGATGGTCTTTCTCTTTTTTCATACACAGGGTGTCTATAAAACATTGATTACACAAGGCATTACTGTTTTGAAATGTATGTACTGTTGCAGCATTTTCCATAGTTGTAATATAGAAACAGTTCTCAGATTTCTGTCCTGCGCTTCCCCCCGGCACTGACGGGGATGCCATATCTCAGTCTGATGTTTCCCATGCAGAAATATGTCTGCAGATGTCACACAGTTAACCTGCCCTATTCATCAATCTGTTGTTCTCAGAACTTACCTATTAATAGCTTTGCTGGACAGTATGGTGTACTTGTGCAACAAAACCAAATCCATTCAAATCCAACAAGTCCAAACCTGTTGGCTAATTACGTATGTATGGAGGTGCATCACCTTTTCAGCAAGCCCAGCTTCTCCTGCATGACTGGTTCTGTCATATATAAGCAATAAACACACCGAGGGTTTCTGTAGGATTGGCATCTCAGATGAAATAGAACCATCTCTAGTTTTGTCTCCAGACTAGGTTTCCTAGGTAGAAGGAAAACATCCAGGAAAATCTGAGTATGTTTGTCCTACTCATAACTTAGAGCTGAAGCTTCTTGTGCTTAAAAGTATCTTGAGGCTCACACTTGGCATGGTCCTCATTTCATAAATTCTCTCAGTTTCTCTTTTAAATGAAAACATTTATTTCAAAGACATTAGGCATACGTATAGAAGCTTGTTATGATTTTGTACCTTTACTGCAGTTGTCCTCAATGGTAATGTGAATTCTATTTGATTGCAGCCGGGTTCTGTTCTGCCACAGAATTTGTTATGAAAAGGATGACATTTGGACAGAAAGTTTAACTAGAAACTAAACATCCTTCCCCACACTATCCATTCTTTTTGCACCTCTTCCATTATTTTAGATTATATTTTTGAGAAGTCAATTGTGTTGTATTACACTAAAAAATAACTTCAGAAGCTTTCCATAATTTCCAGTAACTCTGAGGCATTGTGACCCTTTTCCATTACTCACTGTGCTGAGGCAGAGTTGGGATTAATCTAATTTTAGGACACAGGTGAGTGCAGATTCAATATTTTTTCCTGACCCTTAAGGCAATCACCTTTTTACTTTCACATTTATGCAGTGGGGATTAAAAAAAAAAAAAAGAGAAAAGCTTCCTTTCTACCACATCAGTTCATTGGTCTTTCTACAATAACTGATGAAAACACCATAGACTTTGTAATAAAACACATTAATGCTTAATTCCTTTTTTTCATGGAGGTTTCCATGGAGCTTTATGGATAATTAGCACAGGTGATCCTAACTGCAAGAGAACTTCTAATTTTACAGACCCCCCAAAAAGTGGTTTTGTTTTCATGGTTCTTGCTGATAATTTTCTAGGTGCTGACCTGGATATTTCACCAATGGAATGGATGCCGAGCTACTGCATATATAACTACCATATTAATTTATTCTCATTAGTAACCTCCTGATGCAGTAAATAATCAACACTGTTTCATATAATAATGCAGTGATTTTTCTTCCTGAATAAGCTCCTGAGGGTAAGATTTTGTTCTCAGTTTGGCAATCTAATGTGTGGCTTTTGCCATCACTTTTGCAATAACCAAAAGATTAGAAAAGGGAAGGAAAATTGAAACACAAGCGTCAAAAAATATTTGACAGAACATTTGTCCTAAGGCTGCCAAGTGACACATTTGTCCCCATCTCACATTTCTTTGACTTCTTCTGCACTTAGCCTCTAGCTGGAATGACAGTAATTCTCAATCCTTTAGATCATAAAAATTATACAAATCCTGGAAGAATTACTTGCCTTACAAATAGGAGCAGGCAAGCTGGTATATATGTATATAATAGGGCCACCCTGTAACTTTTCAGTCCTAACTGCCAGTTGTTTTCAACCTCTCAAGTCACATCTTAAGCATTTGTTTCAGAGTGTAGTATACGTTCTGGCTTCTGCATGCTTAGGGCATTAATTAATTCTCATTGATTTCAGTGGATGCTTGTTCTTGAAAAACAGCAACTCAGAAGAAGAAACTGGGGTTTTCTGGTTATAATAGTTAATAGTAGGAATCTTTTCAAGAAGAGCAGGTTAATTTTGAATAGTTGTTCAGTGAGGATTCCTCCCAGAATGAGATCATTTTAGGTACAGACAGACTCTTGCTGATTTGAAGTTATTATGAAGCAGGTGGGATGCTGCAGAATACAAGAAAGGCAGTTGGATGTTGCAGCTGATTCCAGAATTGCATGGAGATTCTGCAAACACTTCTGTGTTTTTTTGCTAAAATAGCGTGACTTCACCTGATGCAACACAAGGCAGAGTAGCCACTTTTGTGTATCTAACTTATGCTGTTCATACTGCATAAAGGAACCTTGTAACTTGAGTGCTGAAACAATTGGACTTTTTCTACTGTGGCAGTGCTTGAAACTCACTGGTAGCTGAGCTGGAACTTTGGGCCACGCTGTGTGGTTCACATCCCTGCGGGGTACATTTGTCAACCTCTTGAAAGAGATTAATGAAATGGTGACCCATTTAGCACGAGCCTTGGCGGATTGCTAATATGCTTCAAGAACTTCACAAAATCTTTTTAAAGATACCAGGGATGTGTTTTTAAGAGACTTTTCAAGGACTCTGGGGGGCTCTGTGGTCAGTAACAGGCCTTGCTGGGACAGCTGAAACATGCCCATTCTTTATTCAGCTTCATTAACAGTCAGATACTGCGTGTATTGTCTCTGTTGGAATACTGTTTACCTTGAACTCCCTCAGGTTTCAAAGTAAACTTGCATGGAGAAATTAGAATATGATTTTATGTTGCTGTGCTGCTTTGTTCTATAGATTGGATTTCTTAGTGGGGATGTTTGTGAGGAGCACCAACTGTTGCCAGGATTTAATCCCCTGTCTCCCACTCCTCACATAAAGTGTAGGCTTTTAGTCTCATTTGTTTGGATTTCCAGGCTGGAACAGCAAAGTCGGTCATAGTGCAGGTATTGGGCTTTTGCATATTTAAATTGCAAATCTTGAATAATAATACTTCTCATTAGAGGCAACAGTTTTGAACACATCACGCTTATGTTGTGGGCAAATATGTCAACACTGGGCATCTCCAGGGACCCAAGAGTCAGCAGTAGAGCTGCTGCTTTGCCTCTGGGATCTTAGGTCTGCTTTCAGATCTGCAGATTCTGGTGACTCCTACAGTCCCTTCACAGGGAATCATGCTGCACTTCCACCAACCAATGGCTTCTCTAGCTCATGTTAGCTGTCACTGTACTTCACTTAACTCAGAGGTCCTGCACTGTTCTCTGGGGTGGATACTTCAGTCTGTGAGGTTTTTGTTTTACTAACTTTCTGTCTTTTGCTCCCCTAAATGGCCATATTCCTATTTGCCTCTAAGAAAAAATGAATTACACCAAGAACATAATAAAGCAACTGTCTTAATTAGAAGACTGAACTACACTGTGACCTCTTGAATATTCAGGATGAAAGTGCTGGAGGTTATTAATCTGCAAATACAGCTTTTTGCACATTAAGAAGCTGCACTGGGTGCTGGATATGTTGTCCAAAACCCCTATTTTGGCATAAGGCAAAGCTGTGTACCTGACCCATGCCATTCATCTCTTAAGGAACGCCGAGTGCTGTGTAAGAACATGATGGTTGTTATACAATGGCGATGTAATTGGGAACTGCAGGACAAGTTGTCTGTGGACTTGACTGACTCCCTCTGTGTGTCAAGGGCTTCTATTTCACTTGAAAATTCAGGGATAGAAAATTACTTCTGTTCTGCTTACTGTAAATTTCAATGCAGCATTTGGGCAATTCCAATCCGCTGGTTTACACTGTGGGATTTAGTATTTATGTGATACCTGAGCTATAAACCTCCTGCTGGGGCTTCTGATGCTTCTGCCATCCAAGTCCATGACAGGTTGAAGCACAGTCTAGGGGCATTTCCAGTCATTACAATTTGGACCATAAGGCTACAGCATCAGAAAATTTTAAATCTCATTCTAAGGAAAATTAATACTAGCAATGCAGTCACAAGTTTCCAGTCTAACATCTGACAGCTTCACTGGAACAGTGATTTCTGTCCAGGGCTCCTTATCTTCTTGATTAAGTTTAGCCCCTTAGTTTGAGAATGGGTTTGATTTAACAAGTACTCCAACTGAGGTACTCGCAAGAAAACCTCTTCTAAGGTTTAGGTCTCTAATGGGAGAGCAGTATCCAGGCACATCATCACTGCAGTGTTTCTTATCACCATTTGCCATCTCACTCTCTTGGATGTATCCTTTAGATTATTCTTTCTGTGATTCAAGAACAATTACTACTTTATTACTTCTCCCAGAAGACAAAGTATAAAATAATATTTTCAATATTCTTTCTACTAAATTTAAAGCTTTCTTGGGACCTTATTTTCTCTGTGGTCATCCATTACAAATAATATAAGCAAAATGCCTCAGAAATAAAATTATACAGCAAGGTAGGAGACTCTCTCCTTCACTCCATACCAGTGGTGCTGTGCCTTCAGTGAAGAAAGAAGTGAAAAAATAAAAGCCAAATGTGCACAAAACATCTACAGAAAGACACTGTATAATACATGAGACTATCTAGGTATGTACTTAGGTGTTTATAGATACTTCTAATCTCACTCTAGTGCAGCTATTTTCCATATTATGTAAATACATTTCAAGGCAGATTTTTAGACTTTGCTGTTGACCTTATGGATTTTACTTTCCAATAATACTGGATTATACTGTAAATCTTTGTGAAGTGAGAACATCATAAAAAATAAAATCTCAATCTTTTCCTCTTCCAGAGTTTGTTTTTTTTTTTTTCAGATTTTAGTCATCATCAAGTATAGTAAATTTTGTTCTTGGACCTCAGAAAGCTGATACAGAGGTGCCTTTGAAAAATAACAGAGGATCCCAAAATTCACATCTGAATAGAGACTGGTTTTAAAATAAAAATTCTGAAGATATTTTTTTACATGATAGTGAGCTAGAGGTGTAAATGAGTTCTAATGGTTCTAAACTGTGGAAAAGGAGCTCAGAATTAACAAAAGAGTTGATCTGCACCTGACAAATAATGGGATTTATTCTGAGGAAGTTGTTAAATTTCTTTTAACTCTTTCCTTTATCTTTTCCTTTTAACACTTTTCCTTTATCTCTTATAAATAATGATAATCCTAGAAATATATAACTTACTATATGTTCTTTAAATGTAGCCGTGAATGAGAAAGCTTCCTTCCTTTTAGCATTTCTTAAAATGTTTTTTCTCCAGAAGTTTGTTCTTCGGCCAAAAGTTGTAGCTAGGGTTAGTATAAAGCTCATAAAATTGGGATTTACTAAATAAATGCCAATGGGATCCTCTAATAAAATGATGCAATGTGCCTGAGCAGCCAAATTAATTAGAGAACAAAGCATCTGTTTACAAACAAAGATTTTGGTAACCGGCAGTGAAAGCATGAGATTAAGGTGGCCAGTTCCCTTAATTATCTTCCAAGGAATTGATCTGCTACTACTTATCAGTAGCTTAATTTCCCAACCTGCTGGTATGTTTACAAGTCTGTAATAAGAACTTTGATTGTTTGTTTCCCTCTGGAAGTTCAATGTCCTGTTTGAGAAAACATGACCATGATCTGTTGTCACGTCTATGCATCCTTCACTCTGCATTAACCTAGATTTTTAGTCTGTCTTGATTCTTCTTTATTTCCAAGGATCACAGAGACAAGTATTTTTCACAAGCCTTTTGCAGAGTGATCTTAAAAGAGGAAGTTGCAAAATGTTGTTTTTTTGCTGTCTTGAAAACAGCTCCTTGCCCAGTGTTGCTATCAAAATGAATTAGCCCAGTAATCATGACTTTGTATGTAAAATCCGCAATCACTTGAAGTGCTGTGATACCAACGATTTTGGTATTTTCCCAGAGATCATCCTCTCAGAAAAAGTTCTGGAAAGTTTTTGGACAAGAAAAACAAAAATTACGCCTCTGACATGTCAGCGTTGTTGGGAGTCTTTTCCAGAGTAACCCAAATCTGGTGACATCATTCTTCATGCACAATTATTTTTAATTTAATAGTTAGATACGCATGTGAATATGATTAATTGTGGTTATACTATGATGTTGTTCCCAAAACATACCTAGAAGCCTGTGGTGTTAAGGATCTGGAGGATATTCTGTGATGGTCCAGAGGTTAAAACAGCTTTTGTCATAGACAGGAGCACCACCAGCATTTTTCTGATTTAAAGCAGGGCTCAAATTTACAGCAGTTTCCTGGAGGCTGCCTGTGGGCTACTCTGTTGTCTGGATTATCCCCAGATTTTCATAATATTTTAACAAAGGTGACAAAGCCATCTGGGGGAGACCAGTGAGAGGACATTTACCACGTAGTTGTGGTGCCTTTGCTGCAGGACCGTTCCTTGCCCAGAGCCATGGTAGCAGCAGGTCTATTCTGTTCTGCTGCACACTGCCAGCACAGGGAGTCCCACACTGCTGCTAGCATAGCACAGACAGATATAAAGAAGTATAAACATTTTAAAGGCACATAGTTCACAATTTATTTATTTATTTGTTCATTCTAAGTGAAGGATCTGAAACTAAACTTGTTTAAGTTGAAGAGCTGTCTTGGACCTCTCAGAAACCAAATAGGGGAGGCCTTGGGTAAAGAGCAAGTGATATTTTGGGGCAGATTAGTATCTGAATATTAAGTGAAGGGGTTATTATTAGTTTGAAAAATACCAGATAGGTTTTGCTTTTCTTTACACATTGGCAGACAATGCTTTTGGGTTTTGAAAGATGCATAGACCTTTTCCCTTTTCAAGCCAACTGGAATCAAGACTGCATGGGGGCTGAGGTAAGGCTGATGCTTGTTTGTGTAAAGGAATGATTTCAAATATGGCTAACTGCAGAATTGAGAGGTTTCTCTCATTAGAGAGAGAACAACAACAATGATCCAGGAGTGTTTGTGCTAACAAGGAACTAGTAAGGTTTAGGAATTCCCTAATACAACAGTTCGCACTCTAATTACGAACTTTGACTAGTTAGGAAGAGCCTTTGACTAGTTAGGAAGAGCCAGATAGGTGAGCTATGGTCTGCAGAGTGCTGTTTTGCTGAGATGATTGAAGGACGTCTTCCTGGCAGCTTTTGCACTCACGGTGTTTTGTTAGAAGTGTAAACCTTTACATTGACACATTTCCAGCTTCCTTTCTGAATGTTCATATGCTCAAAAGAGGCTAAATTTAAGAGATTATTCTCCCTGTTTTGATCTTCACTATTCATCTTGACTTCAGATAAGTGTGTAGTACTCCATGTCTGCTCCCTATTGGAATGAACCCTGGTATTTTGTGTTTTCATAGTATGAAAGCCAGATTTTGTCTCAAAACAGATGATCACATTCTCAAGAGGGAAAACTCTGTGGAGTAGCAAGTGCTTTCTCTCTTTGGGTTCATATTAGAAGAGAAGTGTTATCGTGTTACTAATGAGCAGAAACGTGCTTTGCTGTGATCTCTTTCTACCCCTCACCTGCAGTCCCAGCATGTCTGTCATTTGCTTTGTGTGACAGTTTTCCCTTGTTCAGCCTAACATTTTGATGTAATTCACTTCTATGTAGAGTCGTATTTGAGTTAGATCAGCTTACTTCTGGTCATAGTGGTTTCTATTGGTATAACAACCAGAATGTTGCTGACTAATCCTGTGGGGTTTCCCTTTTTTATCCTTCCTTCAGTGATCTGCAATCTTAATTAAACTATACTAGCAGTCTTGGGGGTAATCTTGCTTGTATGGAAGATGGTAGCAAAGAAGAGTGTTAAAGGTGTATATAAAAACAATTATATTGGAAAATTCTTCTTGGAGTATTGTATTTATCATCCGAAGCTTTTGCAGAGTTTAGGAGAAGGTTACTGCTTCATATCACATTTTAAAATACAAATAACATCTACTCGTTCATTTTTCTCTTGGCTTTTATATTGTCTTTACACTTTATTTTGCAAGGTAAATGTGTGACAGCATGATCTCTTTTAATTCTAAAATATTTTTTTTCCTAGAATTCTGCAAAGATTGGAAACTTGTCCCTACTGGTGCTATCTTCCTGACTGCTGCAGAATCAGAACCAGGTATATAATTTGCACTTTATTCAAGACAAAGGTTAACTTGCTTCCCTCCTTCAGAAAACTCCTGAATATTATATAAGGCCTATGAGGTTTTTTTAATTCTCATTTGAATGTGGTAGATGACATGGTGCTTCATCCTAGTGCCAGACAAATTCATGTCAACCATTACGCCATTCTAGCCTCGTATTTCTAAAAGGTGCTGTTCGTGAAGGATGTCTTGGTTCAAAGAAGGGTCAATGGGAGTTATTTCTATTAATTATTTTGCATGTATACAACATCTTTTGTTCACTGATAGTTTACTGCTAGTTACACCCAAGAATCCCAATGGGTAAACTAAAGCACAGCATTTAGTCAGTAGACTAACAAAAGCAGCCGCTGAGGACATTGGAGTTTGTCACTTTTCAATGACATTAAATACTATATGAAACTTGGCAGGGGGACACAGTCCAGTGTGAGAACTGGTGACTAATCAGCTGCTCTCGTTAAAATTTAAATTTTGCATGCCTAATGACAGCTACCTTGAAGTTGCATTTTAAAATTCAGTCCCTTTGTAATATGTAAAAAAATCACTGATGACTTAGGAGAAAACTAAAATCATGAGTCTGCTACTTTGAAATTTTTGTAATGGTTTTGCAGCTGTTTGGGTTATATTTAGTTTTAAATGAAACTTGACATTTACATCATAGAAATATTTGGTTTGTACACAGTCAGAACAAGAGAAGCTGAAAACTTCTAATATTTTGTGGGATACCAATTTGGAATTATTTATGAGAAAAATGGAATATTTCATTTTCATATTTTCAATTAAAGCAGATTGAAAACAAACCTGTCCAGATCAATTCAGTGAAAAGAAATACTCTCACTTGGTTTAAAACAGCCCTGAAATGAAACATTTCCTTTATTCTATTCCTTTTTGTGTGTTATCATTATTTTATTTTTTCCTCTGGTAGAAAATACAAACAAGGCAAAGAAAAAATAAAGAAAAGTCAGTGTTTTCAGTGTGTCGGGTTTTTTTTCTCAGAAGTTGAGTTCTTATTTAAAATATTTTCACTGAAATTATTTAGCATCTCTCATTCAATCCATCTACAGCTAATGATGCTATACAGACTTTTGGAGGGTAAAGAAGAGTGGTTTGCACTTATTTGCTACCTGCAAATCAGTGTGGGAGAGAGTCCACTCCAAAGACTTGTAGCCTACCACAGCCTAATTTTGTCTTATCAATAGCCTTTTTCCTCCTTTGGTTACATTGGTCTTTTTAATTAAAAAAATTATGTGTTATTTGAACAATACCTTATTTGCTTGACTTGGGGGATTCTGAACCTGTACTCAAATGTCAAGGAGTTCATATTAGTGTTTGAGTTTCATATTCAGTTGCATATGTTAAGTCCCATTATGGGTCCCTTTGGTGAGAGATATGCTTTAGATATATTCTTCACGTACTGTTTTTACAAAGAAGCTATTTTCCATTGTTCTCACAGATAAAAACTCCTGGCATAGTTTCATCTCCTCTAAAAAGAGCTGCTAATGCTGGATTTAAATTCTTTCCTGCTGAGAGTTGCCAAGCAACTGCCACACAAATTCACCTGCAAGCAGCTGGCTTTGTCCATTGTCCCCTTCTCAGGCATGGAAGAAAAAGTCTATCCAGACACCTTGGCTTTCTTGTGCTGAGTGGATTAAACCAGCTGAATCCATGCAGAATGGATTCAATAGATTCATGCAGTCACTCCGCCCAATGCCTCAGTTTCCATGTCTGGAGTAGCAGTTACCTTGCTGCAGGCAAGAAATAAAGCTGGAACCAGCTGACACTCATGCTTCCACCTCCTATGTCTGAAACTAAGCATTATATCCTCAGTGTTTTCTAGTGTGAATACAGTTGGATAAAAATGCCATTTAGCTTGCTATTTCTTGCCTTTTTTGTAAAATGCATGGGTTTCTTTCTGGTACTGGGGATGGGAAAGTAACCTTCTGAGAATATTTACCAGTATTGATTTAGTCTAGCTCAGGTTGATGATGTTCTGAGTTTACTTGTGTTTTTGAAGTTCACCAAGGGAGCACAAAGCCATTGGCATTATTAGCAAATATTTGTGAGAGCCTGGGCTTTTTTCTTTAAATATCTCCAGACACATAATCTATCCTCCTGGTTTTCAAGGTAGCTATTTTTTGTTGCCATTTTGATTTTGCTTACAGCAAATATATGAAAAAGGTTAAAAGTGCATCCACTTTTTATGGTTCCTAATCAATCAGGAGGGCAGGGAGATTACATTGGAATGAGATTGGTTACTTCAGATAACTGATGCAGGATTCAGTACTTCTGAAACTGATGCCTGGTGCATTTGTTGTGTTGTGTGGTCAGACTTTCTGTTATTCTGGCATTACCTGCTGAGAAGCTGCTCCATGGAATAGACCAAACTGTGAAGCAGCTCAGTCATGTGTACCCATGTTTGTGGGTAAGATCTCCTTTTTGAGATCTCCATTGGAGTAGACTGGAAACTTGGTTTAAACTTCCTTAACCTGTCCCTGACAGATCATAATACTATACCAAAGCTGCACTTAAATGGTTACCTTGTTGGAAAACATATGTTTGAACTACTGTGGTACATGTTCTGGTCATGCTCAAATCACTGCCTCTGTTAAAAATGTTGGGTGCCTTCACAGTATAGAGATGAGTCCTCCTGCATGCTGTGGGTCTTCCTCTGGACCAGTATATATTAATGCAGGACCAAACTAGGAAAAATCTGCTCTTGCACAGTGCTGAGTGCTTCCTGTGTCTGC
>JANHFX010026271.1:39284-69451 GCA_027560015.1 Chloroceryle amazona
GGACCAGTATATATTAATGCAGGACCAAACTAGGAAAAATCTGCTCTTGCACAGTGCTGAGTGCTTCCTGTGTCTGCTGGTAGTTTCACCATTCTTATGACCTCTACAGCAATGGCATTGGAAAATATTACATATCTGTCTCTGAGGTACAGCAATAACCAACCAACTAAACAAACAAAAAATCACAACCAACCAAACAAAACCAGAAACCTAACCAAAACCAAGAAAGAATGGTTCATGTTTAGGCTACTTAGCAGAAGGAAGAGGAAAAGCCAGTGTGCAAAAATCTGACATCATTCTGGTAAAATATGAGGTTATTAGTATCTGTAATTTCCATTTCTGATGACTAGTATGGCCTCTTTCCTCAACTTTATGGAGACATTAGTAACTCAAGTACATTATCAAAATGCTAAAATCCATAGCCAGTGAAACAAACTTTACCTCCACGTTGACAAACCAAATATGGTGCTAATAACTTACATGACAAATGCTATGTAGTGGCCAGAATCTTAATTCTAAGTAAAAATCTAATGCTTTCCTTAATGATGCAAGGCTGTGTGTGAAATCAGGCAAGTCAGTAACCACATTGCTTGTGATGACTATCACCATATTTCACAAGTCCAGGGACTCTGAGGATGCCTTCCCACAGCCAACCCAAATGACACCACACCTGACTGCCCCCCAGCTCACTGCACTTCTGTCCAGTGAGGTTATTGTACAGGTACTGCAGGTGGTGGTGCATCTCCCACCACTGCCTTGGCACAGGAGCTGACAGCAAGCCTGTCACCAATTGCTGAGCAGCTCTCAAAAAGTCAGAAGCCTCCAATGGCTAAAAAACTAATTACAAACTTGGAAAAGAACGTGTTTGTTTCCATCTACTGAAGAAAGATCTTCAAATACCATCAGAGAATGTACAAAAACAATGACAGAATGGCAGAGATGGGATTTTTTGAACTAGGTGTTTACTTAATCCAGGGTTTGGAGGAAATAGGGCAGTTTAGGTTTTACAATCATTTTGCTTTAAAGAGAAAAAATAGCTTTGGTTTGTATTGTAAGGTGGCTGAGCAATGAGATATATCATTCCAATGACTACTCAGCCGGAGTGTTTTAGTTACTGTAATAATTTTGTGCTTAATACCAAGCACTAATAAATCATATTTTTCATATTCTCATTAGCATCTCATACAATAGTTTTAAAATGTGCAGACCTGAAATAATACTAGAAGCTATTTAAGTGGGACTGCTAGCTTTAAATCTATATGTTATTTTTATAATTTGCTCTTATTCTTAATCATAATACACACGTTGATCACTTCAGGTTCACAGCAGGACTCCTGGCCAATGGCTATTATGCTGAGGTCTCACAGTCAGTTTATAATGAAAAGGGAGACATTAAAATGGATCTATTATATTATCCAAGGACTTCTCTTGGCAAACATTTACAACTAATTTTGTGAATTCATTTAAAGAATCATAATGGCATAGATTTAGTCAGGTATGCTATTGTATTACTTGCTGTTTAGATTTTTAACATAACATATTATTTACTTTTAAAAAACTGGTTAGTGTTGAAAAACTGTTGGTATTTGTTTCCACTGGGTAAATGGAACTTTTTTATTCTCAAATGGATTAAAAACTCACATTTTGCAAAAAAAAATATATTTTTGAGGGCATTTAGAAGCATTTATCAAGTCTCTTTCAATTATTTAATTTACTTACATGCTTAAGACACTTTTATGAGATTTTGATTACTTGTTTTTATTCAATTTTTCTTAAAAAGCATAACAACTTGGAGGAATTTTTCTGATATTTCAGTGTTTTCAGTTTAGCATGTTTTAATGTGCTTCAATAGGTATAAAAAACCCATAAATAAGTAATAAAAATTGTTTCCCTGCAAAATCATCAGATTTGACAGTCATGCAGCATATGTGGAAAATAAAGGACAGAATATAGAAAAATATTCTAGTATATTAATATCTTGATCCTTTTCTGCTCTAAATTACTCTTGTTAAGCTTTAAAACTTCTACTTACAGAAAAGGAATTCCAGCAGGGGCCAAATGGCATTGCACCTTCAGAGGTAAAAATGCCAGTCTATGTATTCTCTTTAGAAAATACAAGGAAGGTATAGGAGTTAGAATCTTTTCTTGTGAAGCAGATTCATTTTTTTAACATAAACTATCTATGACAGAAAACATTTTAAAGAGCTTGGAGTTAAATATATGAAAAATATAGCAGGAACTCCATGAAGAAGCCAAAGCAGGGACTTGTAATTAAACCAGAAAAGGTCGCTGACAGCAATGATGCTCCTCATTCCAAATGAGGTTATATTTCTGTTTCTGCTGAATGAATAATTAACACTCTGAACCTGTACATCTACTTAGCGTTAAGGCTGTGACACAGACTTACAAAAGGACTGCAAATCCATACTGGTAAAATGGTTATTAAACCCTTGACCTCTATGTAGTGTAAATAAAAACTGAATCTTAGTGGGGTTAATGGCTTAGTCTCAGTTAATTCGGGGCTTCTGGTCTTTGTCTGGGTTTTTTTTGGCACATTAGTTTAGAATTACTTTCTGTTGCTGTTGCCCCATTATCTCCACCTTTCTTGGTGATGCAGGAGACCTGGTTGGCAGTTATCTTGTAGCATGAGAAGATGATACCATAGTAACTTAAATTTTGTGCTTTATCCTCAACTCTTTTTTCAACTTCATTTTAATGATATCTCCCTGCTACCAAGTGTACTTTTTGTTCTTTGGATTCATTTGAGGGAAAAAAATCATGAAACCCTGTGCAACTTTTCTCTTTGATAATTGTACAAATTGTTCTAGCTTGTTTAAATAAGTTCTTTTTTGAGCTTTTATGTCAGTAGCAATCCCCAACTACTTGTGGTACTGTTCCAGCAAGTATCACTTTAGAGCTACTCATCATCAAGCTATAGATCTTTAAACAAACAAAGAATGAAGGATTGTTTCCCCCCATCAATAACAGAAAAAATAATCATCACAGTAAGGACTATCTTGAGAAACATTTCTGTCTGAGAATCATCAAAGATTAGAAATATTTTGGCAGAGAAAAAAATCAGTTTGCTGGAAGACTGCGGCATGTAAAGAAAGAAACTGCTTTGCATGGTCCTTTCATTTTTAGAGAAGCTTCAAGCATGAGGAGTTTGTCCCAGTTTTGAGCTATTAACTGTAATAAGTGAAATGTCTAATAACTGAACAACTACTGAACCTAAAAGTACTTATAGGTACCAGTAAGCTACCCTGATGGCAGCTGAAGTCCTTTGCTCAGGAGCACTGCAGAAAGGGGCACTGCAGAGCATTACTGCAAGCGTTCCATTCTGGTACAGAAAAAACCTAAGGGAGTTACATCTTTTCTTCATTTCTTCATTCATGAACTTAATTGCAACACTAGATTTTAATCAATGAAGGGAGGGTGGAGACTTTGAGGCATGGCCTTAGCACCAGACAAACTGTCTTCCAAAAATTACCTCCTAGGGGAATAGAATGAATAGAACTTGCTTTTATATAGGAATGCATCTCTATTTGTGAAAAAAGAAAATAAAACAACAAAACAAACAAACAGCACAAAAAAAAACCCAAAAAACAACAAACCACCAAACAAAAAACAAAACACCAACACCTTGCATGGACAAATCTTCTGAATAAGTTATTTATTGTTGTAGCAACATCCTGAGACATGTTGAAAAATGAAGTGCTCGATATTTGCAAGCTGAAATAAAGATATATGTCTGTTTGTGTGTATGTATAAAATCAACTCTTTGGAAGAGAAAAACTTTATTAGTGGTTGATTTTCCTGGTTTGTCAGTGCAGTAAAGAAAGTGCAGGTAAAATGATCTATTAGTAACTTATTATAGATTCATTATCTAGTTACTTGCAGAATTATTTACGCATATTTCCACGTAGAAGTGAGAATTCCTTAGCTTTTACAAGAATGAGAAGCACCACTTTCCAATGCAAATTCATAGCCAGTGACTCCCAGGTATCACACAGGTCCAGTTGCAATTACTTAACAAATACCAATTTATTTTGGAGAATTAATTGACATGCAGTCAGTGCCAGATGGTGCCTGTTGCTTCTGTATTGGAAACTCACCTTGGACATCTATGGCAGGGACTGAACATAAAAGCATTCAGGTCAGAAGGCACCTCTGGAGATCTCCAGTCCATCCTCATGCTCAAAAAGAAGGAATAACTTCAAAGTATGCACAAGTTTCTCTGGGCTTAGCTTTGGAAATCTCCAAGGGAATCTTAAGAATGAAAATTCTTCTAAAGCTAAAACTGGAATCCGTGTCATGTCAGCTAAGGAGGTGACATTTTTACAGTGGAATCTGTGGCACTTGACACTTAACATGAGGCACGATGGATTTGCATGTGTCTCTGTGCACAAATGTGGGCTTTTAGGAAGAAGGATGAAGTAGGGTCAGAGGTGCATTTAGGTGATTAGATGTCCAGGCAAGTATGTGTCTACATTAGGGTTTACTTCAGCAGACTTCAAGACATGAGCTCCTTGTAACTCACAGCTATTCACTTGCTGTTGCCCTCCCTTCTCCTTATGAAATATGTAAAGTTCTTTAGTCAATTCAGAAAATACATATTATTTTTAGGTCACAGTCCAAAATTAATGCTTAATGAATTTAGCCCTGTTGAAATGTAATATCTTCAAGAAAGATAAGCATGTTATACTTCCATCATAATAACTCTGAATTAAAAAGAAGGTACTGAGGAAAAAAAAGGAGGAAGAAATGTGTTCAATCTGTTCACTAGCTTTTCACCAGGACATCCTGCAGTGTAATAGGGGTACTGGAAATGTTTTGCTTTTCCAGATATCCACCCAGTCCTAGAACATTGATCACAAATTTTCCAACAGCCAAGAAGCAGAAAATAATATACATTGTCATTAGCAGATGTTTGTCTGTATTCATTCTCTGTTTAGGAGGAAGGAAACTATTTTTGAGCCTGGTGTTTTCACCTCCATTGAAAAATGCTCTGGGCACAGGGAAGGGGTAAAGATGCCAGAGCAATGGGTAAGCTCTGAAGGCAAAACAGGGAAAGGAGTGCTGGAGTCATGCTTGTTTAAATACACAATTCATCTTTCCAAAGTCCATACCTTTAGTGAGTTCATTTTGTCATTCACAAAGGTGCAGCAGTGAGGCACAGAGGTTAGAGACTTTCTCTACCAAAGAGGTATTTATGAGCTTTTAAGTAAAAAGAGAGAAAAATATTTTTATTAGAGGGAGGCTGCCAGGAGGGAAATTGATTCACTGTCTCTGTGTGAGAAAGTAAATATGTCCCTTTCACCTTAAATCGGTGCATCAGGCTCTGGAAAGTCCAATTATCTTGACAAAAATGATTTAACAAATAACCAAACAATAGGAGCAGAAGGGAGGAGGTGGAGGAAAGAGGCTCTGGAGGTGTGCTAAGTCACTGCAGGAACTGGGCCTTAGGCAGCATGCGATGAAGAAACTTGGGGGTGGAACTGAAGACAGTCCTGGAGGACTTTGTACTACTAGAGATTTATTTGGCAGCAGAACCCCTGTGTTTCACATTTAATAATAAGATGTATTGTTACACTTCCTGGCTTAGAAATGAATTCTAAGCTGTTTCTGAAGTATAGCTGAAGGCATATCTATACATTCTAAAAAAGAAACATTTTTTTTCTTAAGCTTTATTGAAGTTATAGTATTGCCAAATTGTTCTTAAACTCCCTAACCTGAGACTGTGATTAATGGGCTGAGAACAAGAGAGGCTGTAAGTATTGTCAGTGCTAACTGTTCCTTTGCTTTTATTTACAATTCTGTGGCTTGAAAGCTAGGCATGCTGTTGTCTTAATCAGGCTGGTAATTAAAGTGCTCTTTAATGATGTCTGCTTAATGAAGTCACCTGGAAGTATTCTGGATGGGCTGAAAAACATAATATTCAGGGCTAGGTTGTGATTATTGGATTGTAAAGAGGGACTGTGTTGCATCAGCAGTGATTAGGAGAACCTGGATAACTTGGCCAACATGCCTGAAGGGGGAACTTGTTTCCCTTCTTGCTGTTTACACAACTACACCTCTGGGAAGGGTGGAGTGGTCTGCCGACTGGGAGCAAAATTGTGAGTTTGAGGGAGGGAAAGAGCACTAATAGTGTCTTCCTCCTTTACTTTCTTTTTTCAAAGGGGAATGGTATCACAATAGAACGAGCTTAGGAAATAAGTTGGAGAAGTAATTATACCATTGCCCTGGAGCAGGTCCAAGAAAGGCAATGAAGCTGGCGAGGGGTCTGGAATGCATGCCTTAAGAGGAGAGGCTGAGGGAACTGGGTTTATTTAGTCTAGAGAAGGGGAGACTCATAGGAGACCTTATTACTCTCTACAGCTACCTAAAAGGAGGTTGTAGTGAGGCTGGTGTTGGTCTCTTCTCCCAAATTACTAATGATAAAATGAGAGGAAATGGCCTCAGGTTGCATCATGGGAGGTTTAGATTGGATATTAGGAAGAAATTCCTCACTGAGAGAGTGGTTAGGCATTGGAACAGGCTGCCTGGGGAGGTAGTGGAGTCATCATCCCTGGAGGTGTTTAAAAAATGAGTGGCTATAGCACTTGAGGCTATGGTCTAATGGCTAGATAGATGTTAGGATGAAGTTTGGACTCGATGATCCTAGAGGTCCTTTCCAACCCTAATGATTCTATGGCTCTATATACCTAAGCTGGCTGGGACCAAAATATGCAGCAAACCCTGTGGGTGCTTTTCATTGAGTTCTGTGAAGTTTGTCTTTCTCTTGATAATGTATCAAAACAAAATCCCAGCTGTGCATTTTAAGCTCCACGACTTTCCAGTTCATGGTGGGAATATCATCATTTGTGCTGCTCAAATTGTATTGTTTGTGTAGAATTTCAGTCTGGCTCCTGCTTTCGGGTGTATCTGACAATGAAGCTGCCATTTCAGAAATGCAGATGGCTTGTGGGTTGGTTGGTGTGCACCGGTAGTAGCACTTTTTTCATTGTATGATACATTGTGCTATCTTCTAAGATAAATTAATGAGATAGGCACAATAAGCTTTTGTAAAACTGGGCTCAGAGAAGGGGAAAACTAACTCGGGCACATGGTACCAAAAGCAACCTTCTGCACAATCAGTAATTTCCCTATCATACAAAGTAATCTTGTTCATAAAAAGATTATTATTGGTTTTAAATACTCATTTGGGGTTTCCTATCCCCACTAACTCTCCCAGGAAGCTCTTCCAGAATCTTCCTACTCTGATGATTAGAAATCAATTAGCTCATTGGCATTTTGTAAGCACTGCAATAAAATAGAAGCATTGCAGTGACCAAAAGCATGATTTCCCGATGCGCTGCAATCGTAAAAGGCATTATG
Source organism: Chloroceryle amazona (assembly GCA_027560015.1). Classification (NCBI taxonomy): domain Eukaryota; kingdom Metazoa; phylum Chordata; class Aves; order Coraciiformes; family Cerylidae; genus Chloroceryle; species Chloroceryle amazona. The sequence continues at coordinate 46,662 of JANHFX010026271.1, forward strand.
AAATACAATTCTTCTCTTTTATTTCTACCGTCTCACTTCTTTCATTATTATTTCATCATTATTTATTATCAAATATTTCATTTCTAACATCACATATGGCTAAAAAGAAGTAAACTTTCTCCTTATCAAAGATGTTCTTTTCTACTTGCTATTGAAGCACTTTAGAAAAGTTGACTCTTATGATACGAAATAAGATATATTCTAAAATCTGAAAGCTGTTGCTAGTATTAAGGGCTTGTCTTCCTAATTAATTTTTTTTTAATCTTAATATAGTTTTCTGAACATCAACCCAGACTCCATGGATTTCATTATGCAACCGAGTCGCAAGCCCATTTTACTGCTCCCCAGTCTCCCGTGCGATTCAAATAATTCCATCATATTTTACCATACATTAGAATAGCAGAGAATTCCTACTGTGCTTTTGTGTAGTTTTGTGATTGTCAACATGTGTGTCTGCAAATTAGCATTTTGAATTTAGTAACACAGTCAACCCCCCCATAGAATAAATGCATAATGTTCTACACTACATGTTTGTTCCTCAGCATCAGCAGGACGCTATAAAAGCTTCTAGCCTTAGATCTGTTTCATGCCAGTTTACACTTAATTCGCATTTTAAATAAATCTCCTTCTTATGCTTTTGCATGGAATTTTGCTCTAGTGAGCTATAAACTTCTGCCAAACTCTCCCCAAAAGTTAAGCAGTATGTATATGAATTCAGTCTGACTGAAGAGGCTCTGCAAGTCGCCAGTGAATTATATGTATGGCACAGCACAGCTTCTGAACAGCTGAAATATTGTGATTTTGGAATATATGGTGATAGAAATCTAGTTCCTCTGCTCGTTTTTAAAAACTGTTCTATGCAATAAAGCAAACTTGGCACTCTAGCTCTTAATGTAAAGCTACAGAACCCCTGAGATCAGCATATTGTTCCCAATATTTGGTCAAATAAGAAAATAGGTACTTCTCTGCAATTACTTAATTCCTCTTGGCTTGTACACACTTTGTATTATGAGTTGTGTTTGATCCCATTCCTGTGACATATCCATGAGTGGGAAACCGTGCTATCCATAGCATACGACTGGATGCACTTCCCTTACCCCACAGCATAGGCTTCTCTGAAGTCAGAGGTGATGCAGTTACGCACACAGAGGAGGACTCGGAGCACAGGGACAAGGTATGGTGCTCAGCACCACTGTCTCGATATGCTGATTAGAGAGGTAGCACCCTAAGAAAGGTGCAGGTGGGTGATATGAATACTTTGCCTTTGTAATGAAGACGAAATTCCTCCTCCTTTCAGTGTGAATGTTGTATTTATAAAATATACTTCTATATTACGAGCCTACAGAGGTAATTGTGAGATAATAGAGTGTTTGTCTTGCCTGTATAATTTGAGTTTACTGTCTACCATCATCTATGCTTGGCTTTCTGTTACTGCTCAACTTGAATGAATACATAAAATTTCACATTTTTTATGTAAAAGGTGCTCTTTGGAGAAAAGACCTTGTAGTGGTTGTGAAAGGTTGTTTTTTAGAGTTCTATGTTTACAGTATCCCCATAAACTGTTAATGGAAACAGGCTGTAAACCTCAAAACTTTGGAAAAAAAACGATAAAACACCTGGAAGAATTTGATGTTCATCATAGCTTAGTAGAAGAATTTGATGTTCATCATAGCTTAGTAGAAGAACTGTCTGGAATATTGTTCTCATGATGGCAGTTACAGCATTTGATATTTTTAAGTGGTTCGTTTATATTTGGCATTGTCTGCCTGATGTGAAGACTTTCCTACAAGGTGAAAAACTTCTGGTGATATATTTACAGCGCATCATTGGCAAAGTCAGAAATGCAGGTCCCCTATTCCAGACCCCATGATTTTGGAAAGCATAACTGGTGATGTTACTGTTTGTGTTTCAAAGTGCAGGCTGTCTGCTTTAGAGCACTTTGCCATCCTTTAATCTATTCCTTAAAGTCACACTTCATTTTGATGTTTTGTCCTCTTTTCTTTTTTTTTTTTTTTTAATAGGTCTTTGTCTCTCCCACCAAATTCAATAGAGATTTTGTACAATCTGATTTCGAGTAGAGAAGCTGAAACCTGTCAGCAGTGGTGTTGCAGGTTAAGTTGGAGGTTTATAGGCAGGACTGTCTGCAGTATGAATGCTCCCAGGAGTTGATGGGGAAAAATCCAGAGGATTTATTCATTTGAATAATTGTAGAATATTCACAGAAGGAATAATATGAAAACTACTCCAGCACGTGTTTTATGTATTCTGTTCCCTCAGGTTTAACAAAACACGTCTTTGTTTTGAAAGGCTCGCTTTCTTCTGCTATTGTAATATTTTCCAGATGTCTTCTTTCCATGAATATCTACATGTATATTTATAAAAGTAAAGAGAGGTGGTGGGAGGGTTGTTTCTTAGAACCTGAAAACAAGAAAGAGTTTTTTCCTTGAGCCTGGATTTTGCAGTGCAGAAGTAGCAGTAGGCTTTCGTGAAGAGATGACTGCCCTTTAATGCATTAACAGTGTGTAATCTTTTCCTGTGAAGTACTTGAAGATGTGCCTTAGAAGTGAATGTTTTAGTTGTGTTTTGGTATAAATGTTTTTAAAAACCTTCTTGTCTTGCACTTTACTGGATGTGGTACTGTGCTTATGTAAGTAAAATTAAAAAAAAAAAAAAAAAGTGCTGTGTCAGAGAAAGGCTTTATCACCTGAAAATAATCACATCTGTGCCACTGAACCAGAGCAAGCAAAACAAATGGCTTTTCCCTTTATTTTTAGGGATGAGTTTGTGTGCCCATGGAGAATGCAGAATAATTTCATAGAGCTGAAGATACCTTTCTCCTGATTTCTAGTAGATGTTTTGTCAAAATTTCAGGCTTTCTGTTGACCAAAGAGACTCCCTTGTCCCCCATGTGAGTCCACAATCAATCTGCAAAATAGCAGAGGGAGCAGTAGAATGAGAGGAGTACAGATTAAAAACATAGCCAGGAAAAAGCTTGAGAAGAGAGAAAGTAATTTGCTGTGACCTAAGCAATAAATCTACAGGGCAATAATGACCACCTCTTGACACTCACAGGGACATTGATCAAGTGCACTGTCCCAGGCTTTCCCCCCTTTGAACCTTGAAGAGTTTCCTGATAGTGTATGCCATTCTTCAAGCTGGGTTATCAAAGATCAGTTGTAAACAGATGAGTAAGAGGCATCTTCTAACTTAATGTGATTACTCGCTGTGCTAATGAAGAATGTCATTCTTATTTCTGTGGAGAGCACAAAGTTACGTGATCCTTAAAACAAACATGCAAAACTCAAGGCTCAGCTAACCTCAAAGATTTTATCTGAACAAATAAGCAGGAAGGGATGCAGAGGGATTCAATTAATGAAACTCCATCCCCAACTCACCTACTCTGGACTAGGTTTTACAGCAAATATTGATCACTGTTTGGAGAACTTAAAGCAAGAGAAGAAAATCCAAAGAGAGCTGACATTTGACCCCCAGGAGTTTTCTGAACTTTTCTTCTCTCTGCATAGTGGAATAAAGTGAATGTTTTGCTTTTGAGAGGAAATAGGTGCGTTTCTTTTTACCCCCTAGAAGACATTATAAGATAAAGGATTTTTTTTTTTGAGGGAGGGAGGAATGTACAATAAAAATCAAAGCGGTCAACTTGCTGAAACATCAAATAGCTAGTTCTCACTCCTGCAATGTGTGAGCAAGGTAGGTTTTAAGCTTCTAGGGAGCAATTATTCTTTAACAGCTGAAGTATTCAGAAGCTTCAGTTTATTGTATTTCTGAATATTTGTGTTCAAAATAAATAAAGTGGCTGTGTAGTTTCAACTTTGGCCTAATACCCTCTGGAGCCAAGACATAAGCTTCTTTCCAGAAATGGGCTTTTCAAGGTGAAGGGAAATGCAGAGGAGTTGATTTCTGTCTTGGCTCCAGGTACATCTCCATTCCCTCTCCAAGCTAGGGATTTTTTAGCTTCTCCTGGGGTTAGAAGACATTTTCTCCTCTCTGTAAGGAGGACCAGGTAATCAGTGTTCAGGCTTTTAGTTCAGCCCAGATCAGAAGCTCACACCCTATGCCTTAATTACAAAATCCTTTGCCTGGATTTTTTTTTTAATGTGCTCAAAAGAGGTTCTTCTACAAATTTTGATTTTGGCTGGACATCAAATTTGATCATTTATATTCACAAACTCCATGAAGAATTAGAGTATCTGTTTCTCAAGTAAAGCAGAAAAACAAATGTAAAGCAGTGCTTTTGGTATCCTAGTTGCTCTTTGAATGATATTCAGATAAATAGGGTTACTTCTTTAATATCTGTCAAATGATTTTTCTCCCAGCTTTGACTTGTCCTCTTTCACATCACAGTGCTTTGCCCAGACCATGCTGTAACCTGTGCAGATAATGTTTTTATCATAAAACACTGACAGACCCTTCATCCTAGCTGTGCTTGTCTCTGTTGCTGTAATCTGAAATGTTGCTGTTTTAAAACCTGCAGCAGGAATGCATAATTAGCCTCCAAAGCAACCCTGCCTTCCTAGAAAACATAAAATAGAAAGAACTTATCCCTCTCTATAGATTGTCTTTCAGAAAAATGGCATCCCAAAATGTTCTACATACACAGGAGCTATAAACTTTTGACATTAGCTCTTCTAATGAAATGTTTGAAAGTAGCACTTTATTGGCATTCTGGTGGAAATCAAATTGAGTTTGAATCAAAGAACATGAATCTAATGCAGTTCTTCCTTTCAGGCATGTCAGACTGAGGCATTAGGAAGCAAAAATAAAGCTTAAGTGTGCATGATTGTGAAGACAGGATCTCTCCTCAGATGTGTAAAGACCAACTGTTTTCTAAAGTTTCAGCAAGAGAAAATCCTTGTTGCAATGGAAGGACTTAAGAGTCGGAGTGCTCTTGTTCTGGACTCCTCAGCCCATCTTTCATGGTCACAGTAAGTTCAGATCAGCCTCTCTCAGTTGCTTGGGGATTCAGTGCCTTGAGGAAATAGCCTACCTTGTGAGGGGACAAGATGCAGCAGATTTCCCCCTTTTCTGTGCCAGCATAACTAGAGGGGAGTTAAGTACAGGGTAGCACCTAGTAAAAAGAAGGGGAAACTGGTCAGAAGTTATACACCTTTATTATTTATCTGTGCTACCTAATGCTAGTCTCTGTTGCATGTAGTGACTTGTCTTGATGAAGAGAGTTCCTGAATGGTACTGTAGTTTTTGGTTCATAACTAACATCCCCCTAATACAGGAATGCATGCTGGGGGTGGGAGCAGAAGCATCAAGTTTTTGCTTTTCTGATGAAATTTTTAAAAATGCTGCTGTGAAATGCTGAACAAATTTCTGAAGGAGTTCATGAGTAGATTTCAGAGAGCTGTAATGGGCATATCCTGATAGTCTTCGTTACCATCAACACAATAAGACAAATCTGTCCTGAAATAAGGCTTTGAAATAAAATAACAACAAACTATCCTTCAGAAGCATGTTAATAGGCAGACAATGCTCTGTAGGCTTGATTACACGATGCTTGAAGATGCTCATCAAGTTCAAGCAGTAGCTTGTCAAAGTGAATTTTCCTCCACGGGTATTATAGGTAAAAGCTTATTGTTTCTGTATGGAAATGTTATTTTCTTCATCTGCACTAATGTATTTTTGGGCTGAAACTTGGTAAACGATAAACTCTTTGCATTACTGGAGCTACAGCATGAGAGCGAGGTAGAATGATAATGATGATGCAGTATGACAGAGGAATGAAATGATGGATGGAGAAACCTGAAATTGTTAAACAGCGATGTTTTGCCTGCCATTGCCACATACTTAGAACAGATGTCTCCCATGTTAAGTGGGATAGCAAATGCTGGCAAATGTTTTTCTTTCCTTGATCAGGACTCAATAGGTTTAGAATATAAGCTACACAGGTTTTTTTGGGGGGTGTTTTGTTGTTTTTTTTCCTCTCAACATAGTGTTTATGACGTCTTCCCATTCCCTTGCCTTTCATACTGGCAAGGATATTACATGGCTACAGGACACCAATCTGTGTGCTGTGGAGCTTTGACCCTTTTGTTTTGCTCCGTAATGCTAAACGCAAATGGATACACAGCAGTCACAGAAACAAGAACTGTGTTTCTCAGTCAATCTCCTGAAGTGGCAAGGGAGTTGCACCCATTGCAGGCATTTGTCTTGAAACAATGAACATCCCCCCATCCTCGGTATTCCCTTGGTCTTCTCCTGGGCTGGTGGAGCAGATCTCTGCCTTCCTGCTCACCCATCCATGGCAGAGAAGGATGATTTGCTTATATCCACTTTTTAAGTCATCTGGGTTTCGACTCCCATCTGGTCTAACACACTGGACACCGAAAGATGTAAGAAAGAACAATTATCAAGGCCTCTGTGATCAACCCTCCTCTCTTCTCCTCCAGATTTCCCTGATAATTCAGGGGAGTAATATCATAAAATGGCAATTACTCAATATCAAAAGAATTCTTAGAAATGATAAATAAACTGTTTCTAACATGGTTAAGTACCAAGAAAGTCCAAACCCTGCTAGGGAAATAAGTTTTATTTATTGAAAGTTTCTGCTTTAGGGTGTCATCATTGTGACAGAATCTTTAAATATCCATAAACTGAAAGCAAGAGAAATAACAATTATTGATTCTTCACCAACATGGCTTAATGTATTTTGAAAGATATTGGCAGACTTTTAACTAACATCTCTTCATACTTGCTAGGTTTTTATTGAACCATAGTAATTTTTTTGCCATACAGTTCAGGGAGAGTGCTTTTTACAGTTAGCTAAGAATGTCCCTATTTTAATTTTTTATTATTATTTTTATCATGTAAAATCTTATTCTCTTTTAAAACTTCCTGAGACAAACAATCCTTAGTAGACATTGAATCTCATTCCTCAGAGTCTAAAATCAGAAGTTTTATTTGTGGCTGAACTTGGATTGCAGGATAGGCTTTGGTTTGATTTTGAGTTTTCCTCTAAGTGATGACTCCATGATGCCACACTATCATAAGGTTCAAAGTTGCCTGTTTGCCTAGAAAAGAGCAATAAACTTCACACCACCACCACCCCCCCCATTCCATGTGCTTTTCCTATCTCTACCTATAAGAAAATATTTTAATTCCACAAGGGGTGACTAAGAAACAGGCAGTGGGGAGATACATTTTATTTGCTGTATCTGTGTGAGTTGCCGTGTTTTTTTTCTGATATCAGTCAATGGGATGATCTGTACTTTCTGTATGGACTTCATTATTATGACTTACAGATTTGTGATTTGATTTTTCCTCAGACAGCCTTTAAACTATTTTACTTTTCTACTACAAGGTTTGTCATGATTGTTCTCACATACCACTCTTTTCAGCATATACACTTCAATATGTAAAAAAAAAATAATTATTTTTTTTCTTTTTGCTATTAATAGTTTGAAGAACTTTACCTTATATACTTGCAATTCAATGTTCAGATGGAGGGTCAAAGATGCTGAATATGACTAGTCCAAAAGAAAAGAAATTTGAATATTTGTAAACTATTCTTCAAAAAGAAGCATGAGTAATATTTTTTTGTTGCTCCACAATAAATCACTTTGAAAGGAACATTACTGAGGAAATTGTGATCAGTCATAACAGGAAAAAGCAGAGATTCTCCATGTAAATATTTGGGGTTTTACTTATTCCTATAGTCCTGTTTTATTGTGATTCATGGTTTCTGTTAATACAATTTCTGAACACTCAATAGAAGATATTTTTATTGTTCTGCTATCCTTCTCCACTGAGTAGTACGTAATTGTGCATCTACCCAATGAGACCATAGAATAAAACTGTATTCACCATAGCACAGCAAAACAGCCTGTTCTTCATAAAACTGCCGCTACCTTGGCAAGGGGAGTTATTTTATTCTGGCTTTTACTTAAAGGGAAACTTGAAGAAAAACTCAGAATAAAGTATATCTTTTTAATTAAGCCGGTACACAATTTAACAACAGAATGTAAGCTTGGCAGCATAACTATTGCCACTGAGAATGTTAGCTATTAAGAAAATAAATATTTTACTTGCTGCAAGCAGCATGGCCAAGTTAGCCCCGCATTTCTGGAAGTGCTCTAGCTCACCCCAGGGTGCAGCTGTAACGCTGAAGGTCAAGTGACTTGATATACTTGAGCAAAGCAGCGATTCCTAGAAAGCATTCCCTAGAGTTCCTTTTGGAGAGGAGCTTTGCTGAGCCACAAAGAGAATACAGGGCTAGAGCAATTTGAGGATTCAGGCTGTAGTCGCTAAAATGCTCCCTGAAATTTTCTGGATGAAGTCAGATTATGTTATCATATAACTCCTATGTTATCATATTGACTTTGAGATAAGGAAAAAGACTCTTTGGGCACAGTTTGTATGGTGCCTCTGTTGCTTTCAGATTGCCAAAGATCAGGATTCGTGACATCGTTCTTAAACCGTACAGATCACAATTAAACCCAAACAAAATTGGGGATCTTGTGACATTTGTAATGATCCGAAGAAACAGCAAGCTTAATAGCACTGCTTTTGTCTGAAAAGAGAATTTGAACAACTATTTGAAATGTATGCAGGTCAGAAAGCATCTGCTTCAAATGTATTGTGAAATTAATGCATAGAATTGATTCCCCCCCCCCAACTCAGATTCAAGGTCACCTTGTCTGAAGTTTTTCCCTTTGTTTAATTAAGGTGGCTCTCCATGTTGTTCTGTTCATTTTGCATGTGTTCATTTGCATTTATTTCAAGAAAAAAGTAAAAAGATACACTGCTGAAAAAAAATTAGACTCTTGGTGCAGCAAAAGAAATGGTAGATGAAGGAACCTGTCATAATTCTGTTGTCATTGTCTTAGCTCAAGATATGACAATGACGACTTTGTTCAGCTGTCAAATGTTTTCTGCAGAAGCTACGCAGCAAAGCATTGAGAGAAAACAAGCTGTATTTGTATACTCTAATGAAATGTGAATGGGAGATGCAAGTTCCTTGCCATCTGTTCTGACAGTTGAAATAATTGAAAAGTTTATATCCTTTGTGAAGAACAATGTGTACTGCGGGTTAGGGGGCTCAAAATTTCTAAGCAGGGTGTTGCAGAGTGAATGTTAGTGCTTGTGATTGTCTGAGGAGGGAAAGCGCATCCTAATTTCAGTGCCAAGTCACTTTATTAAAACTGAAGAAATATGTAATTATGCTACTGCTTATCACATTTCCCATTACTCCACCCATACTTCACCCATGTTTCTTACTGATAACTAAAGAAATTGCTCAGCAGGATGATGCATGAATTAGGACACAGTACTGCAGATCAAAATCTCTTGTGTTTTACTAATCAAAGCCTTACAAACCATCAAGTGGGCTACATTGTACCCATCTGAAATCTTTCGAGGATTTATGATGGCAGATATTAAACCTGCTGAGGATTAATTCTACAGCTAATAAATACAAACAAGAAGAAAAACATCATCTTGGGGCTCCCATACATCTACATTAATAGACAATACGAGCTCTTCATGTCTGTGGGAAAATCTCTGTTAACATTAGATGTATGTATAAATGGCTACAGGCCACACTACTAAACTTCCTCTAATGGGGCTCCATTCCTCTTCTAAAGCACTGGCATCCAGCTGAGCACGGCATGAAGTAAAGGGAAGGATGGTGCTCTCTGCCAGGCAGAAGAATTTACATTCCTTAACATATTGCCTGCGAATGATGTGCTAACTTGGCTCTGTGGGTTTTTTTTCAGCTCACACTGGAAGCTGAGTGAACTAACTTCCCATGGTACTTTTCTAGAATGACTCATGAAAGGGCAGCCAGCAGCAGGAGTGAAAGGGAATGGGGGGCTGGGGGATAGGAGTGATAAGGGGGGAGACTCCTGAAGGCAAAAGCATGGGAGGAATGAAGTTGATTGGAAATGGAGAGTGTGACAAATGGATGTAGTGAAAATGCAAGAACAGAACTCTTAGCAAAAGAAAGGTGATAAAAATTTTGTCAATAGAAAGAAGAAAAGAGGCAAGAAGTTTCAGTAGAGTATAATCAATGTTTATGAGGAGACAGACAGCCGAGACAGGGAGCCAGAGATCAGAAAAGCACCACTGGTGATGCAGCATGGCAGGCAGGGAAGTGACTTCCCTTGTTGCTTCTGGTTGAAGGAAATCACAATGAGACAGAGCCAGCAGAAGAGAAGAGAAGAAAATATCAGTCTCCAAGGGGTGGATAAGGTCCATGACAGCTTGTAAAGGAAAGCAAGTACTTACCTGAGCAGAGAGTGACTGTCCTCCCCAGGGTCCTGTTTGAAAAGAGTAGTGGGTAAGAGGGATGGTTGGTGAACAGCCTGGGGCACAGCAAGACTGGAAAAGCAGGAGTATTAAAGAAGAGACAACAATGGAGGAAGCATGATTAACTTTTAAGGGGTGCTTCTTTCTGAAAATGCACACAGGTCACATCCTTGCATTTACATTGCTATGGCTTTTTGTTGTGGTGTATAGCTCTTTGTAGTGGTGTGCTTTTTTGTTGTTGTTTCCCACTTACTGAGCTCTAGGTGCAGGAGCAACTAGGGAAGTAGTGGTGCATGCAACAAGTGAAATAGTTAATCTATGGTGGGAAGAAAGAGTCTTCAAAAGTTTTACAAAAAAAAACAAAACCAAAAAACCAAACCAAACAAACAAAAACCACTTCGGGTCTTCTGCTTTCTAAGGTCATTGGGCCAAAAGCAAGGGACTCGGCTGTGCAATGGTGACATTTGTATTTGCCCAGCTTGCATAGACAGAAGATACTGTGGTTTATAAGTCCCTTGACAGGCACTCAGATTGTTAAGGTAAGTAATTTGAGGGTAAATAGTTATGAAGAGGCAGTGTTTAGAGGTCTGTGCAATGCAGAAAAAAATGTACTGCTAGATGAAAATTACATTGTTATCCTGGATGAAGATCACTGAACAGCTGATAAGTAATTCATCAGAAATGCAATATTAGCCTCAAGCACTGAGGCATAGCTTGTACCTGCAACTGTCCTGTCAGAAAAGGTTTGCCCTTTGAAAAGGAACACCTAGAAAACTGGAAAGGGAAAGAGTTACAGCTTTGTATGTATGTTTCTTTTGTAAACCTCTTTGACTTCATCCAGTTCAGCAAACATCCTGAGCTATGACCCAGGCTTGAGATCAGCACGTTGGGCAAGCAAGTTTAGAAAGGCTAACGGGCTGCTAATTCCCTTCTGTTCAGCATGAGGTGCTCCCCAACTCTAGACTTTCACCATTGTCCTTTCAGCTATGTCAGTTCTGTAACCTCAATTCCTGTGGTTGCCAGCGTGACCTGGTGCTTGAGCAGACAGCCCCTTCCAGAGGTTAAAAGCATGATGTGGTCATGCTTTATGATGACAGAAAGTGAGAAGTCTGGAGTAAGCTGTCAATATATATTAAGATTTTTATACTGCTTAGTGAGCATTTTATGGTAACTTCCCAGGCAGAAGAACTGGGCAACTATTCACTCCAAATTACATCTGTAAGTTCGTTCTTACATGTGATGTACAGTCTGGTATATGAATGTATTACGGCCTGCAATTGGCTTAGTGAAATCTATCTCTCGTAAAAAATACATCAAGGCAGGAATATCCGAGGCCACAGACAGCTTAAATAAATATAATTTCTTACAAAATTGGTAATATCTAGGGTTTAATGCAGCTTTAGCCCTGAAATACCAGAACAGTGTCCTCAGGTTTCCTGTAATTTCTCATGCTGGACTTGTAGACATCAGAGCACCAACACAGGGGAGACAGGGCCCTCTCCTCCTCCTCCTCAGTACCTCTAAACCTGTGTGCTTACCCAACCTGCCCTGAGATGCTGCACGGAGCTGCACCCAGCAACCTCTACAAGAATTATATTGTCATGGGCCATGATACAATAAACACTTGAAATTTTTTTCAGCAATTACTTATTGAGTTCAAGATACAGGCATGAAATAGAAGCATTATGAGATGACATACATAGCTAGCCTTTTCAAGGGGTTAGAGACTGGCTGATAGAGTTTATGGTGCAATGAAGCTTATTCTCTTTAGAACCATTTTTTTTTTTAAAGTAATAACTTCTGCATATTTCATTTGTAAAGATATTGCAGAAAAGAACAGTGCACTTAAAGAAATAATTCTACCACATGAGGTCATAAACCTGTAGTTCTGTGGAAATCCAAACAAGTGTTTATGAACTGTCAGCTTTCAAATGGGATTTTAGTTGAGGAATAAACAAAAAGCAGAAGAATCCATAAACCCTTTTTTCCCCAGAAAACACCACTTCTGAACTTCTTCTGTCTTTTTCCACAGAAATTAGGATCCTAGAGTTTCAGCTTGCACTAGTAGATGAACTTTTACCCACTTTAAACCAGCTTTTGTGCATGTGAAATAATAAGGCTAAGTTACAGTTCCCATCAAGAGACTTTGATTTTGCAGTATGTCTTTGTGTAGGAAACATTAAAACACACATATGCTGCTAGTATAATGCTGCTGTTGCCATTATTTTGTGTTTAGGTTTGTGGGAAAAGTTAGGCTGTGTTTCTAGAGTACCAGGACCTGTTGGCACTGTTACCTCTGACTTTGGCAGTTGTGCTCATATGAGTCTTTGGTGGGCAGAGCCACAGCATATCATGGAAATGAACCCAATAAGCTCTTCTAACAATTAATTGGGTTCTAACAGAATTATTCTAAAGCCCTGTGCAATTCCACAGAGACTTGGATCACAGAAATGGAATGATATATGAGGAATTAAATTTCATTTGAAAGATTGATTATCACTTAACGCTCCATAGGACTCCTTTCATTCAGCTTCTGATAGATGCTCAAAAGCCAAAGCAAAGATTTGTCAGTATTCCTTCATGCTGGCTATGTTCTGAAAAAGGTTAAATTTTAGGTGTTAAGTAGTTATGGAGGTAAAAAAATAACATACTCTGCTAAAAAGAATAACATTTGATTTGCAGTACATTGTATGCAAGTTTTTCTATTATTAGTTTCAAACTCTTAGATTAGTGACTATTCACCTCACCTTTACTGCTCTGTAGGGAAAAAAATCATTGACAATTGAAATATTTTGATTTCTAGTGTTTATACAGTCTGAGCATGTATGCTTTGAACAGTGTTTGTGCTGCATATTACTAATGTCCTCAGGAAAAAAACCCTACTCTGAGACAGCTGACTAAACTTTCTTCTGTTTTGATTCTGCTTTTGTGTATTTTTATCAACCTTTTTTTTTTTAATAGGCTTTCATGATTCAGTAGTCCAGCTCAACTTATACCTGTTTTAAATCTGTCTAACAAGTAAATTTAACAATTTCTGACTGGATGAAAATACTTGAGATATCTCATTAAAACTACCTCATGTTGTGAGCAAGGAAAGAGCCATATTTATTACTGCGATGAAGTACAGGCTGTAAAGATATAAACACTAAAAGATTTCTCAGTCACAGCATTCAGCTTGGGCATATGCAATTTTGACATTGCATGTGCACTGTGAATTGTAAAATTTTTGCATTATGTTTCAAACTCAACTCATCAAGCACAAATGTATTACGTGAAGTTTGTGTGATCCTTCAAAGAAAGTTGCATTAGCCCCAGATAAGAGACAGTGAATAATGTGTGTGATCTGTATGCCCAACACTGTCAGTAGCTGCAAATTTATTTTTCAGCTAAATGTTTACTTTTGTTGCTCAGACTAATTTTCCAAACTTACTCTAAACTATCCAATATTTTAACAAAGGCTTAAATCTACTTTAAATCTTCTATATTGTTCATTCCTGTTACTCATCCCCAATTAGTAAATTGCGCTCAGATAGCATTGATCTTCCCTCAGCCTTAGTGCTGCCATTAGTCGGGGAATATTAAAAAGAACCTTTATGAAGATTTTTCCCTGCAAATACTGTTTTCTGAAACTCAAAGTGACACAAAAGTTGTGATCCACTCTGGGGAGGTGAACACAGAACTCATTTGATGAAATACAGAGACTTGCACTTTAATGGGTTTCTCAGAAAAGAGTGTTTCATGATATGAATTTTTATCCTGCTATGGTAACAGAGAAAATAGAATCATGGGATTTTCAGTATTAAGTAAAATATGATGACAGCAATATTTTTATTTCTAAAGATTTAGATAAGAGACTAAACAAGCTAAAAAATAGTTGAGATAATGTATGTTTTCAGCTCAAATTTTTCCTTTGATAAAAAAGCTAATGTTACATATCTGTAACCTTAATTGTGAGACTTCTTGCGTAATAAATTCCAGGATGCTGCTCCGAAAGGTAATTGCTTCATCCAAAGATTTGCTGATACTATTACCTGTCTTTTGTAACTGAATATATTAACACTGATGGCTGCATCTTGTAAAATCAGCTCTTAAAGAACCATCATAATAAAAAAGTATCCTCTGATTCAGAGGCAGGGCAGAAACCTTGCATCTTACAAATCCTGTGACATCTGTTGCCCTGTATGGTGGGATGCAATTTCTGATAAATTGTCTTTGGATTTGCTTTTTTTTTGTGGGAAATAATTTTGAAAACTTCATGAAGACAGATTTTGAAACAGAGAAGTAGAAAACAGTGTAGCCAGATAAACAGATCAGGAGTCCCTCAATTAAAATCCATTTAAATTTAGATCATATGAATGTAATTTAAATTACTAAAGGGTATTGTAGACTTTCATTAAATTCCTTACAATGGACATGTATTTCTTGCTTGTTAACAGTGTATTCAGAATGTCAGCCTTGAGGTAAAGCCACAGTAGTAGTTGCTTGTTATTTCTTAAAATCACTTGAATACAAAAAATGCTTCAGTTTGGATTTTAAAATATAAGTAACTGCATATCTAAAATACATTTAAGTAATGTCTGGTTTTATACTTTAACAATCCTAATAATTTTGTATCTAAAAGTTGAATTGACTAGATACTTGATCATTACGTGGGTGAACATTTATGATAGCGTAGTTCTGCAGGTCTGCTGCAGCTGAGGAAGTGACTACTATTCTTTTCTTCTTAAAGACTTCCTTCCTCACTGGAACTCCTGAGGTCTTTTACCAGCAAGGTTTTGATCTGGCAAATCATCTAATTGCAGCTCAGTGATGAGGTTTGTCTTCCAAACCTTCCCTGGGCTGTTTTGGGTGCTGTGTGCTTGCAATGTCAGCTACATATTCCATATTTTCTCTCTCAACTCCAGCCAAAGGCACATGTCACACAGACACTTTCACTGATTTTGTTGGTTCTGATGGTTTTGGGGTTAACATGCAATTACTCAGTGTTTTAGAGAAATCTGATTTATTGGACAAACAGAACTTCTCTAAAGGTTTGAAAGGTTTTAACCTTTCAAAGTCACAGATCTTAGTGAAAGGGTAAGAACTCTAGAGGAGTTGGGGCATTCAAGAAGAATAAATGAGAAAGTAAATTGCAAGCTAATGTCTCTTCAAGGTTAGTGGAGGCAGTTTCTAGTATTAGCAGTCTCTGTTGTGGTTGCTGAAGGCTTCTGTCCCACAGGGAGAAATTAAGCCTGAGGATGCTCATGGAATTTAAATTTGTGGATCTGGAGTTTTGCATGTAAATGCTTCTTTACTGCTTGCCCCACCGGGTCATCTGCAGACAATGCTGGGTCAGAACGTATGTCTTTCCTTCCCTTCCACCTTGTCCTTTCCCACACTCATGTTATTCACCTGGGCCTACACTATCATACTGACCTGATAATGTAGTTTTGCTAAGCAATCTAAAATGCTAACAGCTTTTTTTTTTACCATGTAATGTCTAAATGGAAATCCCTATGAAAACATGATTAAATGGGAACGCTAAAGAAATCACCGTTAATTTATACTCTGCAGGCATGGCCGTAACACCTGATGAGATGTTGCTAACTACATTCAAATGACACTGCTGTAGTTTGAAAAAGAAATTCATGCACTTTAGCAGCACTTGGCAATGGCTGTTTAACAACCCAGCTAATCATGAGTGGATTATAGCAACAAAACTAATGAAGCACTAAAAGTCTTTAATGAATAATGGAGGATTTTTTCATTCTCTTATTCTTTTGTGTTTATTCATTTAAAAGCAGTTTGTGTAAGAACTGAAGTCACCTAGATCAGTGTGATTCTGCATTTATTTTAATGCTGAATTGGTACAAATATTTAATTTTTAGGTTCTTTATTCTTAGCTCTCCCCCAAACCAGACTAAAGCCCAGGTGCAAGACTCTTCAGTTTGCATTTTGTTTATGCAGCATATAGTTTCTACTTTTGTATATCAAAGAAATCCCCAGTGCTGTGTTAGGTTTCAGCTTTAGTGTGTGTGTAACTGTCTAAAGCAATAAATTTGAATCTGTAATCAAGCCGGTGTGGTTTTCCATACACTTTCTGTGCTGCTCTTTCTGGGCTTGGGTCCCTAAGGCAAACTACAGTGAAGTAAAAAGTTTTAGTCCTTGTGTCCAAACTGCTCTAAATTTAGTGAGTTTCCAATACAGAAATGCAAAATTAATTTGCTGGCTGTTTTCTCAGCTGCTGACATCAGTAGTGTTATATGTATATACTGTACCTGAAAATGTGGCCCTCCCATTTGCACTTCTGCTTTCAACCTCAGTTTGGCAGTTGTGATGGAGATATGTAAAGTTGGCTGCTAAAGCAGCAATCGCCCAGTTTGGAGGTTTATTTATCATCACTGGCTGTGTGACACTTTCAACTGAGGAAAATATATTACACCCCTGCCAGCTCTTCTGGATACAGCACCAGTATGGGCTCCCTAACAAGCCACATGTAGTTCTTCCACTTCCCCGTTCTCCATTAAAAACCTTTAGTTATCCTTTTGATTTTCCTGCCTCGATTTCCTTAGGGTAGGTTATTTCACAAAGTGGTTTCCGTAAGATGGATGTGAGTATAATCCTAAAAATTACAGAACTCAAACAGGAATGGCTGGATAAAGTGTTCTGGGCTTCATTTAGCTCTGTGTGTACTAACAGTATCCCTGGATATTTCCCCTTTTTTTAGTCCTCTAGATTTTTCAATATAAAAAATTGTTGGAAGTTTATGACTCTGGAAGGGAAGAACAAAATACAGCAGTTGTCCAGTCTAAAGGCTGAAATAAGAGTTTCACAGAATAAATTTAATATAATTATTTTTTCCATCTTCAGAGTGAAAAACTTTTTTTGCCCAGATTATTTACAAAGGAAATAGATTCTGACAGCAAGGTTGAGCAGTTGGATTATGAAACTCACGTCTTCAATCAGAACAGGCTTTGGCTGTTATACATACACAGTGCAACCATCCAGAGCAGCAAGTACTGTGTGAAAAATACTATTAATTGATACAAATACAGAAAAAAGACAGTAATACAGAGACAATTAAAACAATTAGTTACATTTCCATTTTTTCTATTAATTATTGCCCTTGCCATTTGGTTTTAGTGAGAGAAGGAGCTTTTCATTCTCTACAAGTAGCTTCTTGTTGAAACTAATAGCTTGGGAGCTTAGTTCAGACTTTTTTCTGGTTTGCTACTATCAGTTTAGAAGCTGCTGGGATAGAATATGGAAAACCATAACCAAAGCGTGTACATATCCAGTGTTGGCAAGCCTTATATGTCAGCGTTCAACTCTGACATCTCTCTGCTTTGTGCAAGGAGTTCCAGTGTTTATTGCGTATCAAAAGTTTCCATTTCAGCAACAGAGAGCCATTTTCAAGCACTGAGGATTGCACTTCAAAACACCATAATAGATAAACAAGACACTCTTTTGGGTGTTAGAATTAAACAGCGAATGACTGTTCAAGATACAGTTGTAACAAATTATCTTTTTGTGTATGTTGCTGTTTTCTCTATGTAAGTTCCGCAGTTGTCCTTGCTGCTGTCAGTGTTTTGCAGTAAAATCTGACTCATTATTATTGTCATAGACTACTAGGGTTGGTTTTTTTTCCCGTTTTTTTTTTTCTTCATTTTTTCCATTTTTCTTCAGCAGAAGCAATTAGATGACTCTACTATTTTGTACATCTTCATTTGGATGTGATCCTTACAGACTTGATCTGCGGAGTGTCTAATTATGATTAAAATGATTAATGTGCTCATTATACATTTTTTTTCTATTGCAAAGGGAGTTACTTTTACCTGCACATGTCCGAGGTTACATTATAAAAAGGATTGCAGTAGAAGAAATCCTGAATTACTGTTGGTGAAACTATGCCAAGTTATACTAGCACAAATACTTCTGAACTTATTTTTCTCTTTCTTTCGAATAAGGCAGCTTTATTTGTCTATCTTTACACAGATACATGTATCATATTTGTTATAACATATTTGTACTATTATTTTCTGAATTGTGTTAAGAACTATCATAACCTAATCCCAAAAAGAAGACAGGTCTCATTTAAATCTCTAATTCCAGGCAAATGTCCATTTAGTACCCAGAGCAACCATAAAGATAACCACTCAAACCTTCAAAATGGGATTTATATGGAACTTAATGTTTTTTGTTTTGCACGTGGTTGAAAATCACCCTGAGCAGATGCAATGCTGACTACATTTCATGTCTGATCGGAGGACTGTTGCTGACTGTGATGTTGACTAATAAACAAATAAGCAGATGTTGATACTGAAAGAATTATTTGATCTAAAGAACACTACCAATTGTTTCCCCACTCTTTTTATTCCTTATGTCATGTTGAGATAAATATGGCATTGCTGTTTAAATAAATATCTTACTGATGGAGAACAGATGAAAGCACACCTCAAACCAGAAATATTTCCCATAATCTTGCTGGCCGCTGTTTCTCTGCTGTTTCATGTATTTTCTCAGTGCCCAAGGGACTCTTCTAGGGTCAAACTTATTCTTAAACTCCAAACAAAACCTGTACCGAGTTCCTGCAACTCCAATAAAACTCTCCTATAGGCTGTACTAGAAGTATCATTTGTCCCTTCATGCTCAGTATAAATTTTAGGAATTGTCATGTAAATCTGCGGGGTTGTGGGAATATTCTGTAACTTTTTTTCCTGCTGACTGTGAGAGGACCCATATGCTGTTGTAGAACTCTGATTAAACCATGTGTATGTAGGGAGAAATGCCTTGTGAAAAGCCTTGCCCCAGGGAGCACAGGGCTGTCCAGAGTTTGCGGGCAGCTTGGCTCCCCAGACAGGAATGCAGATGTGCTGCAGTATGGTGATGTGGTCTCACTTTGACAAGCAGCGAGTGTGCAAGTGCTGACGAAATTTCTTTCCAGCCTCTGAATTTAATGTCAGAAGGTGTTCTCTTGGCCACTGGATACAGGCTTCTCTGAGATACAGCTTTCCTATGCTGCGTGTCCTTCTCAGTCCTAACATATCACAACTTTTGATGTCACATTATAGTTTTATATTGTTTTGCCATTTCTTACCAGTTTATACATTTACCGCTTCTTGTGCATCATCTTTTTCTACTCAACTATTCTTTCCCCTCAGCCATCTCAGTCTTTGGAAAAAGCTGCTCTGACTGCCAAACCTCCTGATTTTTTTTGAGCCTTCACCAGCTGCCATCTAACACCTCTTGCTCGAGTTTGTTTTAGTTTGTCTAGGAAGCCAAATAAATATTTTGTTTATTCTCATTTTTTCCTGTGGGATGATTTTTTTTTTTCTTTTGAACTAAGTGCAATACTTTATTTCAAAGGAACTCTGAAAAGACCAGCAGCTGAAGAGTGCTGTGTATTTTATGTGAATTTTAAACACTGTCCCTGATCTGTGCAGGGAGAATGATTCAATCATTTGTATAACTGAACTGAAGGATGTCATGTCCGTATCTAACGGGTAGGAAACTTGCATACAGTGAAGAGTGAAAGTGGGGTATGTGTCTGACAGCTTACCCACATTTAGGTTACTGGGAATTCCTACTTTATGCGAATGGACAAGTGTCAAGAGCAGAGTAAATATAGACTCATCTTTGCTTGTTCAAAACTCATTATAAACTCTGGATGAGCATTTACAAGAAGCCCTTCCAAGCTCTTATTCTCAGCATTACTGAGAACAAAGGAGTATGAATAAATACCCTGTTACTAGATAGTGTACTGAGTTGAACTATTAAGTCGTATCAAATCTTTACTATCTTTTCTACCAAACACATCAAAGCTTTATTTAAGTTAACAATCTCAGATCAGAGAGGAAACAAACCAGGTGGGGAAGAAATAATAGGAGAATTAGAACATTGGATGTCCACTTGAATGCCCCGTGATGCTTTGGAAAAAGACAGGCTTGCTGTATTGCTGTAGATCTATCTTGCTGTATATCTATTTGGCAACTCTCCATTAGTCATATAATTTGGCACTTAAGGTGAAGTATTTACACAAACTGAGAGGGAGAAAGTCAAGCTGAGAGGATTTCCATCTACTATGCAATTCTTCTCCAATCTTGAATTATTTGAACTCTCTAGGTGTAAGTCCAGGCTATCTCTAAATAAAATAGTTGAGAGTTTGAAGCAATGTTGTAATTTCATGATTGCATTACTTCCAGGTTAAAAACATCTCATCTGGGTTGAATCAAAGCAAAGTGCACAGGTGACAGCTGGATGATTTCTGGGATATTAGCTGAGCTGTGTCCCAGCATGGTGCTGTTGGGACCATGTATTCCTTTATCTGTGAAGTGGGGGATAAGAGTTCTTACCCATTGGGACCTGTAAGAATAAATACAATGAAGGCTGTAAAATGGTCTGTTAGTGTAATAATAGGATAGTTAAATGGTCAGTATAGATTTGTGATGTTTATTCTAATAGCCATTACAAGAATTTAGAATAAGGATAAAGTACACTGTGAAATCCAGAATCTTTCAAATAACTTTTGGAAATACTACTTCCCAGTACACTTAGTTTTTAAGGTTTGTGTGCAAACTGACATGACTGAAACAATGAGTGTGGCTCATGCTCATATTTAAATCTGTGTGGATTCACAGCAGCTTGACTGAAATCAATAGGTGTAATTCACATCATTATTCTAATTGTTATTGTAGATTTTCACCAGTTTAACACGTGAGATTATTTAATTAATTGATGACTGTAATCAAGTCTTCTAATTTTTATGATGAAATTGTTTATTGGCAATTGAAAGCAGAATGTTGTTTTGGTTTTTTTAAAGCAGTAGCAGAATCATGAAAAGATGAAAAAGGATTTATTCTTGTTCACATTTGATCTTTTCTTTCTTTATTCAAGGTAATGCCATACAAGCATTAATGTTTAAAAGATTAAAGCTAATGCAGAAGGACATATGGATACTGCAGTAATGGGTTCACAGCTCTGTTTCTGGAGCTGGAGAGCTGTATCACAGCTGTAACACCAAATCTAAACACTTGTTAGAAATATTGAGATTGGCCAATGACAGTTCCAGTCTTTTGAGAAATGCGTGCAATTTTCCAAGAACTGCTACAGTTATCTGCTGAGGTCTTGCCTTTCTGATTCTGCTCCACAGGTTTGCATCTGCTGTCTGTCCTCTGCTAGATAAGAGACCAGAAGATGATAGAGGATTCCTGCTCCTGTCACTGACACCTGGTGCAGTTAGTCTCAGGGGCACATGGGCACTATGGCTGTAGTAAAGATGAGCTGTTTGCACCTCCCTGACTGCTCTGTGCATGTGAGAAGGCACTTACATAGATAAGGGGTCTATTAGATGAGAACTGAGGTTGTTGGTGCTCTGAAAGCTGATGGGGTAGCTGGATCCTCTTAGAATGTCTTAGGAAGGCAATGGTTCCTGAGAGCTGGAATCCCATTATTGGCCTTTCTGCTCCCCAGTTTTGTCATATGTGGAATAGTAACACTGTTTCTCTATTTACAGGAATCTTTATGGCTTCATTTACCTCAAGTTTGCAAGCCATTTAGTGTATTGTGGGAGTACAGCAATACAGAAATACAAGACATTGCCTAAGCGCAATAGTTGCAATGTTTAGCTCTCTTTCCTTCCTTTCCCTGACTCTCCTGCAGTTCAGTTTGTCTCTAATGTCCAGAGCCCTACTCTGAGCATTATAATTTACCTGCCAGATGGATGCAACAAAAAATTAATCTTTTCTTAGCTTTTTTTCTTTAAATGTCTTCTACAGGATTCACTGTTAAAGTAGAATTTATAGATAAGATACTTTTTCCATACCAGTGTAGTCCCAGGGAAAAAATCCTCACTTTTGAATGGAATCATAGAACATTTAAGCAGAGACAGGAAGAGTGACAACCATGTCAGTATTTAATCAGGAACCATGCTCTTCCCACTGTATTGATCCATACACACACAAAAAAAAAAGCTAAAAAATATGGGTTCCTTCTCAGCTTTTTATAGAATGATGCTCTACTTGGAAAAATAAAAATTTAGTCCTGTTGTAATCTATGAATCTTGTTTAAGATGTGATTCAAGACAAGTAATGAGTCAGGTAAAAGCAATTCACCTGCAATCTAAGTCAAGAAACAGCTGATGGTACAATTAGTAGCCCTTCTGAACTGTCACAGAATTTTTGGTAATGCTGTGGAGATCTAGAACTAGTACTTCTTGAGAAGACACACAGTGATGGTATTTTGATGTAGGGTATAAATAGAAAATAAAGGGAGCTGTTGTCAAAGGTTGAGAATCACTTCACCTAAGAAAACTAATTTTGGTGCATATGAAAGAGAATGAGTCTCTTACAGAGGGACTTAAGCAAAATGACAACTCCGTATGTCTGTACCTTCATCTTCTCTCTGTGCTTTGGGCTTCATCTGTATTAACTCTGCTATGCTGGTATCATTTAGTATGCTAGTCAACTGCTTTGAAGGAGTGCAGCATGAGGGAACCACTTTGATATCAAAACAAGCTTGCAGCTTGTAGTCTTCAAAATCTT
>JANHFX010026272.1:0-17402 GCA_027560015.1 Chloroceryle amazona
GCCAGGTGTGGAGAAAAGGCAGAGCTTTAAAATCTGAAACATGGAAGTCTGTTGGAGTGAGGTACTTTGAAAAGACTGACTGATTTTTAGAATGCTGAGCCTTCAAACCCTGTAGGACCAGATTTTGGCTTTGATTTACAGACATGAACTTCCCAAGTCACAGCTTGACACAGACAGGCAAGAATGGCAGGGTTGAAACATCACACCCAACCCAAAACTTTCTGCCTCACTTACCTGGCCATCTCACCTCAGAGACCTTCCACTCACTGTCCTTCCTTGAGCAGAACCACGACAAAATGGGTATTTGGCCCTTCTCCTCCTCATTTCCCTTTCAATATTCCTGGAGTCCTCAATCATCTGCCAAGCATTCCCTTAGCCACATTCTGCTGCTGAAGTGGCAGCAACAGCAGCAGCGGGACCCCCACCTTCAGAATACCACCTTGTCTTCAGACATCTTAACTCCATTTTGCCCTCCTTTTGTCTGCCCTCTGAACACCCAATACCAGAGTTATTTGCTTGGACAAGCTGCAAGTGCTGGAGACAGACAGAATGAAGGGACCTGGTGGAGCGGGGCCAGAGGAGCCATGCATTCCAAGAGACTATATTTATATTAATTATAAGCATTTCTATTTGTTTTACAGAAACCTCTTCTTAAATAGGCTCTCCAATTCAAAGGAAGGGATCTGTTTGTGCACCTCTTTTATTATCATCACATTCTCACAAGAACGGCTCAAGCAGGTCCTTTGACTAATAGGAAAAGATCTTTTCAGTAGAACTGTAATTATTGGTATGTCTTTTACATGAGACTTTGAAAAGCTGTATTATTTATAATGATACCTTAAGTATTGAGTATGCTAATTTGCTGGAATATAAAAACCCAAACAAATACAGTTTGGCAGTAGTTAAGGTTACACATATCTGATAGCAAAACAGACAAGGACATACCAATACCCCATGCCACATGAATTAATTTAACCCAAGGTAAATCACAAATGTAAATTTTTAAATACAAACTATTATCTCTGATGACTGGGATTTTGTTTGTTTGTAGCCTAATGGAAAATTTCAAACTATTCTAAGCAGAAAAAAAAAAAAATTCATACATATGTTCAACATATAGGACAGCTACACTACTACCCTTGTGTTACAGAGTTAGCATGAACTCTTCTGCTGAGCTTATTCCCCAAGTCCTTTACTACCTTTCTGCAGAAAGCCATCTTTGCACCTGTCTCATGTTCTGTCTTGAACAGCTCTGTACAGGAAGCCTGTCTTTTAGAAAACCTCAGTGAAATGCTGGAGGGGACAGACTCTTTAGCAAATGGACACAAGATCAGAAGAATACGAAGATGAGTTTAAAGGTATTCTGTTCTAACTCCAGACAGACACACAGATTTACCTCTGCTCAGATTTACCTCTGTTCTTGGCTGTAAATTGTTGAGCATAATCTGAATGCAGACACACCTCTGCACTTTCTGTTTAAACAAAGGTGTTTTGTTCTTTTTCACTGTTATTTCAAATATATTGTTTGAGTTGCAGCTGATAAACTTGTGGGAGTAACTATTTAAATGAAAACTGCTTGTCATGAACTAACCAGAGCTAGTCCTGATAAGCAGAAAAAAAAAAAAAAAAAAAAAAAAAGATTAAAATCTGAAATAGTGCTTTCATGTTTTTACAAGCTGATATTTTCCACTACAATTAGAAAAAAATCCCCCAAACAACATATTTTAGAAATTAAATATTTACAAAGATCACCACTGTGATTTTATTTTCAACGTCTGTGTAAGTGTTATGATTAGAAACAATGGAGATGTTTTAAAATTAAACCTTAAATCTTCCTTTTTATTTTTTATGGTCTGGCAAATTTTTGTTGTCATTAAAAGATGTGAATGTGTTCTAGAACACAAAGAAATATCATTTCAGCATTACACGTAATTTTGATTCAAATGACTGAAAGATAACATGTAGGCAAAGTAATAAAGAAGCAGTTGCTGAGAATGTAATAAATTCAACATCAACCAATAGGAGTTATTACCTTTAGTTCCCTACGGAATACATCATTCAAATAACCCTTTACAAAACTCCCCTACGGGTCTAGGAACATCTCTGCAAGAGCCTGGCTACTCATGTGGTGATAAGATCTGGACAGAGCATGAGCAAGGCCTGTCTGGAGGGAGGCGGTGTCGACGGCCCTCCCAAGCCTTCAGTGTCTCTACCATCCTCCCCTGGCTCCTCGCAGAGGAGAAGAGAAGTTCTTCATAGGCAGGACGGGGTCTTTTCCCGTGGGTAATTTCTTCTGCTAACCCACGGGACTGCACCAAGGGGAGGTCTATAGTGGGCACTGCACCAGAAGAGACTCATGCAAATTAGCAGCACCTCACGATGCTTCCTATGGAAATTGATGACAGCTTTAGTCCATAAAAATCCCAGGGAAAACTAGATCACCTTGATAGAATTATTTTGAGCCATTAATTGAAATAACAGTCTCAACAGGGCAAACTCCTGTTTTGCAATATGGAACTGACAGACTGTATAAAGTTTCCTCACATGACAGTTATCACTTGGACATATTAGATTCAATGTTGCTTTTTTGACATGAAAGACCAAGTTTCTTCTTGGTGTAATTCCACGATGACTTAAATGAAGTTAAACCCGGTAATGTTTTACCCTATGTATTTAGACTAGGACTGAACTTCAATATGTTCATGTTTTTTTGTTTGATTGGTTTGTTTGCAAGCTAAAATGCCCTTGTCAGGCTGTACATAGCCATTCTCTGTCAAAGAACTGCAATGTGAATACTATGCTTCAGGAAACCTCAGATATGGGTTGAACATGCTGGAAGGGAGTCAGACTGTTTGGGCTCATGAAAGCACTCTCTTCCCTTGAGTTTGATTTTTAACTTTCAGTACAATAATTTCAGGACATTTTAAAAGCTGTTACTTTCCTATTCCCTTTCCTGTATTCACACTCATTCCCAACTGTTCCATACTTCCTTATGTCCCCCATCAACAAGTGTTTTGGAATTATAGGTAAAAATGTAAGAACCAAATAAAGTGTCACTCCCCTTATGCCCCAAAATTGGAAACTAAAAAGCATCTGAAAAACAACAGACTTGAATACCTGAAAAGCCATTCCTGTTTAACCTTCAGAGGACATTTGAAGTGGATTAAGAGGCATTACATTCATTATATTGCTCTGCTATTCCCTGTAATATCATGACACACTCAGCCTCAAATCAACACTGCATGTTTACTTTTCTCTCCGAAGTAAAAAGGACAGAGATGTGTAGAGAATGACTTGCTGCCAGTGCAACTCACTTTTAAGAAATATCATAAGGAGCAGAACTTCTGGAGAGAAAGAGGTGTAAAAGGTCAAAATGAAGAATGCTATGAACTGAAACATGAATTCTTTCTCTTCCTCCCTAAAATTCTTATTATTTGCTTTCTGTATAATCACATGTGAATTAACTAACCTGGAAGCATGCAGAAAATGCAAGAGAAATGCAAACTTTATCAGCCACGGCAACCGAGAAATGTTAAAGCTTGCATCCCTACAACACAAGTTTTTCTAGATTTCGTTGGGAGAATCTTCATTCCCCTGGGCTGGTCCAGTCAGTACCTGACTCCTCACCAGGTCATGGTGCATTCACTAGCCCAGTCCCTTTCAGTGCTCACAGTTACATTTTCATTAGAATAGTTTTCAACGGAGAGATGCAAAAGACATGACGTCTCACGTAGATGAATCATCAGTTCTGTGGATTCAAGCTGCTTATCTGCTCCCACTTAATCAAATTTCCAGTTTCTCCATTGCATGCAGACACACACACTGCACCCACAGATGAGTAGTCTGTCAGAACCAACATTGTTAGATAATGTTGATCGTTGAGAAGTTTTCAAGAAGCCCTCTCCAGATAATTCATCATCTTAGAGAAAGAAGTCACGGTGGTTTTAAATTCTTTAAAGATACCTTTTTTAATACGAAACTGCTTTTGGAATTGTTTAGAAAACATAACCTGAAACATTGAAGACTTAATCTGGATGCAACAAGAGGGAACCAGTTCAGTAATCCCAGAACCACAGAAAATACTGAACATCTACAAAAGGATAATTTCTCATTTCTACAACTTTAATTTTCCAGGATCTGTGTTTTGCCATGTTCCTATGAAAACCTTCTAAGTATGGCTAATAGGGATTAATTTTATGCAGATTTCTAGTCTCCAAATGACATTTCTTTTTAGAGAAAATAATGACTGAGGAATGGAAATATGCTTGATATTAAAATATTATGATGACTTGTTGTCCTAACACTTGCTGTGTAACAGATGCCGGCAGTAAATTAATTCATCCTCTTGACAATGATTTCAGGACAAGAATGAGAAACCTTACCATTTTCATTGCGGGCCTACCCTATTCTTGTCCTCAGTGTGCATTTCCATGACAATGACTGTAATCATTATAACAGCATTGTACATAATGACTCTGCTCTCTGTGATGTTACTCCCAAATTGTGTGTGAAAAATGTGAAAGGACAGATCTCAAATGGCAAAAGTCTAACCAGTGAAGCAGAGTAGTCTACAGAATTAATAACTCGCAGAGCTGGTAGCACGCTGCCGTAGAACAGAAGCCTGGAATTAAACGACTCTGCTCACATAGTCTGCCTTCAGGAACAGAGAGCCTTTGCATGAAACCCTCTTGTCAAATTAAGGCCATGTAGAATGAGACCTTGATGAGCTGTGTACAATTGAATGCAACATCAGTAAACCATTCATTTTTCAAAATGAAAAGGAACTCATGTGCAGTGACGACTACTGAAATTTTGCTAATTACTAATATTTTCTCAGCATCAGCCAGGCTTTCCTTTTTTTTCTGAATCAAAAATATATGCCTGAAGTAATATGATTGATCTTTGTAGTAAGTCAGGTCATCAGAACCATCACAACAAATAGAAACTAGAGTACAGATGCTTCTAAGTCCCACAAAGCTTCTGTGAAGAATGTTAATGTTGTGAAGTATTCAAAAGCAGAAAAAGATGAACACCACAGGGAATACTTTGAGGAAAAGACAAGAAAAATGGTAGAGTACAGAGGAAGAACTGTCCTCAAACAAGGCATGTAGTAACATTCTGACCACGAAGGATTAAAAGAAATCCTATTCATTGATCTCTGTAAATGTAGTATTAAGAGTGGTCAGAGGATGAAAGAAAATACATAATG
This sequence comes from Chloroceryle amazona, assembly GCA_027560015.1. Taxonomy (NCBI): domain Eukaryota; kingdom Metazoa; phylum Chordata; class Aves; order Coraciiformes; family Cerylidae; genus Chloroceryle; species Chloroceryle amazona. The sequence continues at coordinate 5,210 of JANHFX010026272.1, forward strand.
CTATCATAGGACCACAAAGGGACCATTCTTTAGCTCACTGAGTCCAGGCCTCTCTTCTTGCATACAATCATGTCTATAAATGTTTTCATAAAGCAAGCTTTACTTTGAAATCCCTTCAGATTTTTTTTTTCCACTCTACCTGTTAGTAGACTAGTTCAAAATCCCACTTATTTTATCTTCATTCTAAATGAACTCCTGGCCAATAAAACCTATTTTTTTCAAGTAAAATCCAAATTAAATAGCTCTTTATTTTTCCCTTGTAGTTTCTTCTGAAGTGTATTTTTGGAATAATACATGCTCTGCATTATTATTATTGGGACTAATTAAGCAAACATATTTTATTCTGCACCACATTCTCAGCTTCATATATAAATTCAGTATTCTTAGCCAAAAGTTACCAGAGCAACAAACAGGTTAACATTATTTTTCACAATGGCTTCAATATCACTTTATCTTTGTTTTAATTATCTCAGCTTTTGCAGTTTAATGTCATACCTTCTCTAAGGTATGGCAGTAGAGGCAATAACTGATCTGGTGAACACATCTTTCTCTTCCCCTTAGTTACACCTGACAAACCAGTAGTAGAAATTCATTATATTATTCTGTAAGAACCTTATGCCATTATGGTCATGAAGTTTACGCTGTATCTCTATAACCAAATCTTATTTATGCTGTCTAGCTCTTTCCAGACAATATTTTGATTCTCCTGCAAAGCTTTACATCAGCAACATGTTTATAAAATGTTTTGTCTGTTCTAAAATGATTCATTAAACTACTAATCAGTCTAAGATGGGTCTGGAAGTGTTATCTCCTCATCCCTTTGCCCATTTTAAAGCTTCTTTTTCAATGCATTTAGAAAGGTCCTTCCTGAGTTTACATTTCCTGCACAAATCTCAACAACTTTCAGTATGCTGAAATACTTGATATTGTACTAATGTTGGCATAACTAATTTATGTAATTTTTGGTCTTTGTGTTAACTGTATCTTAAATACAGATGCTCCACTAGCTATTCTTAGTTCAGATGATACTGTTCAAATTACAAAGCCGTTGCTACTAGACATCTGTGATTTCAGAAGCCACTGGTTTCCTTTGATATTTTTCATATTCTAAAATATGATTTTCATGATTCTCAAACTAAAGGCAAGCTAAAATGAAGTAACTCCTTTTACACGCCCTCGTGCCCATTAAACATTTTTCTTCACTCATATTCAACATTTTTCTCCATTTTCATAAAGGAAGATTCATCGAGATTACATAATATAAAATTCTATTATGATGGTGAAAGACAGTATTCAGGGGGAGAAAACTCCACCTGTCACACATCTTGCAGTAAAGCTATAGATACAGTTTTGTGTTACTTTAATGAAAATTTAAAAACCAAGCCATACAGATAACATTACACATGGCATACTGGACTTTAGCTGGCCAGCCTACAATTCCATGAGCATGAACTTTATGCCTGAAGCTCACTATATATGTCAAAACATAAATGCAGGGCTTGTTCTCAGCCTTCTGAGGAACTGTAACAAGTAACACATCTGCTGCCTCTTTTTATGAAGAAAGTCACAGAGGATTTCCCTTTGGTGGACCCCTTTTCTACCTTATGCTTAGAATGGAATGAATACCCTATGGAACCTAGACTGTATTTATAATATTCCCTGAAGGAGAACTAAATCTTACTCTGAAATAGTCTGGAAAAGTCTTCAGCAGTGACATATTTAAGCGCCATGCATTTGGGTTTGTAGAATGTGATGTAAGAGAATCAGCTGAGCTCAAAAGAAACACTATTATATCATATTTTAATATCTTCATCCTATTTACTTTTCTCTATCTTTTTTTTTTTTTTCTTTATAATAAACACAGAAAGTATAGATAGACAACTGGCAAGTTCACCGGGCATGTATGTAGCAATCCAAGAGGTGTCCTATTTTAGAAAAGGAGGTGCTAAGGAGGTACCTGTTTTTTCTCTATCAATGCCACCTCCCAGGAGATGGGGAAAACAAAATGAAAACCAAAACAAAGACCAAGACCTTACCTTTCCTACATACTGAGGATCTGGTCCCATGTGTTCTTCTAAAACAAAGAACTGATTCCACACCCATCCACGCTTGGGACGATGATGCACTTCTGTTTCACCTTCTATGTGTTTGGTTTGATTTCTAGTCACTTTGATGGAGCCATGATGAGCAGCTCCGTAACACCTCTGCACAAAACAGAGACAAACCAGGACTGGACAGATACAAGATGTACTTGTAATTCTCATTGTAGGGTAAGCTTCCTGTTTTAGGTTTTCTTTCTCTTGTCTTTTCAGCTGTAATCCTTTAATAAGTTCCCGAGAGAGAAGGTGAAGCCTGGTTCAGAAATACAGTCCAAAATGGGTTTTTCTGTTTGTTCATGGTTTAGCTGCCCATTTGGGAAAGCTCAAATTATATTTACATTATGAAAAGCTGACTGGAAAATATGGTATCTCTTCTGAGGTCTTCACAAAAGAGTTCCACAGCCGACCATTTTCTAATAGGGAAAGAAAAGAAAGCCACTTACACATCACTAAAACCAGCAGTTTTCAAGTTTCTGACCTTAGATTACACTCACAGCTTTCACTGTAACTAAATTTTCTTTTCAATCCTTTCTATAAAAGTGTTTTCAGATTGTTTTTAATAAAAACACCTTAAGAATTGGAATGGGTCTTCCAAGCTATGAAAACATTCACTTTATTAAAAACTGGATGATTCAGGACAGATCCCTTGGCCTTCACATGCAAATCACTGATCTGGTCTGGCAGTAAAATAAAATCACTGCTACAGTGTCATTAGATAGATACTGACTGGTAATTCATCTCACATGAGTTCTTGATCTTCTGTACACCACACAGAGATCCAACACGGTGAAAAATACCAAAGTTATGATGGGTTTCAAAAGAAAGTCTCCAAAATGAGCTTTGAGGATTCTGAGTCAATATTAGAGCATACTGACAGTGACTTTCAGTCAAAATGTGCACTTTTACACCCTGTGCTTTACATATTTTCTAACCAATAGCATACTGGAACCTCACAAAATTATTCCATACTGACAGAAAGTTCAGATACTGCTGTGCAGATTTTTGGTATTATCCTATAAAGCATCTCAGTTCCCAGTGACAGTATTTTCTCAGCTTCGAAATGGAAAAGGTAACCTTTTATATTATGATAGTAAAATGTAACAATGTGCATGGAAGTTGATGTAGCACTTAAAGCAATGTACCTTGAAAGAAATAAAATAACTCTTAAACCTCAGTGAAATAGTCACCCTACGGTCACCATTTGTTCAGTCAATCAGGAGTCTCAAAACATGCAACCAAAGCTACAAAAAATTAGAACCATCTTCCAATATTGTTTTTGTTTGAGCATCATAAAGCCATTACAAGTTATGTAAACAGAAATACAATGAAACTAATTTTGTTTCTAAGTTTCATGGGAACTAAGAGAACAAATTCAAAATCTCTGAAGAAGAACCAAACAAGACATTAGAAATCAAACGGAAAAATACTGCAGTGGAAGGAAGCTTGTCAGCTCTCTTTTGGCTGCAGATTTTTCTCCCCTGTGATTCTTACAATTCCATAATAATACCACAATTTCTTCTCTAAGTACAGTTTCTCTTCAGAATAATGGAAGAATTCATCAAGACTGCTGTACACTAAAAATACTCAGGAAGGACATATTTTCAATGGCTATTACTGCTCAAGGCAGTGGGTTATGCTAAAGTAAAGGAGGAAGTCCAGTCTCTTGTAGCTAAGCAGTTCAAAAAGAAACTCTGTATAGTATTTTCCACTGAGGAAAGAAATTATTAGGCATTTAGTATTACCGTTTCTTATTTCCACATCAATGTAATCTCCCATCACCCCCTACAAAGACCCGATTGCTGGTCTCTTAAAACCCTCACATCCCATCCCAGATTGATACAAAATGATGTATTATTATTACCTTCTTTAAGAACAAATGTGATTTAATAGGATTTTTTTTTTCACAGTTGAATGTTGTATGAAGTTTAAGTTATACTAAGGACGGAATCCATACGTTCTGGGTCTCACATTTGTTTCTAACTATACACTCTTCTTCCTCGGTTTCCTTGCCTCTCTGCATTCTTTCATGATTCCTGCTATAAATCAGGTTTTTGCCTGGAGGCATGCAATTTCCTTCTAAAGATTTCTATATTTACAGATGAGCTATTTAAATAGATTAGTCATTGTTGTACTTCAGATGTATATTAAAATTAAGCAGTACCTCACAAAATGATAAGGCTGCAGTTCTATCCATTCAAGTATTATTTTTCTTCCCTTTGTTTCCATGCTGGAAAATGCCTAGGAGCAGTGCATAAGGCTATAAGCAGTGCATAATAAGGTAAAATGGTATATAAAGTGCATTTAGATTTCTCAGAATGGCATATTTAAAATGCATTTGAAATTATGACTACTGAATCTTCCTTTATGAAAACTGTGAGGATGATGGTGGTGAAAAATTCTTGCCTTATAAAGGAGTAAATATAAGTGAGTGCAGCAGATAGCAACAAATCAACGTTTACAATACAGAACCCTTTCTCCCCCCTCTAAGATGTCATCCATAGAAAACAAAAACAAACAACACACCAAGATGGAGCCTGTAAATTATGTTATTTTACAGTGTGACTCATATATGACTTTGAACAAATAAAAGAAAATAGCAGCAAACTATGAAGGGCTTCTTCATTTCAAAAATTTCTTCTTCTTAGCATTAACTAGGAGGCATTACATTTACATTTTGCCAAAACTATATTATTAAACTCAATTTAGAGATTAACTGTTAAGTATCTCCCCCAAACCGAAAGTTTTAAAATTCTATACTCTGAACAAAGATTTTTCAATAATAATAATAATGGCATCTGCTACCTGTTGTTATCATGCTTAGGAGTTCAGGTTTTAACTGCTCCTGAACTGTGTGTGAAGCCTTGGAGAACCATTTCCACTACAATAAATTCATCAATTAAAAGAGGAAGGATTTTTAGTGAAGATTCTTTAAGTGTTTTTGCTCTGGTAAACATCTTTTAAAACTAATGCTGCCTACAGAGATCCTTATTCTTTCTTAATCAGCAGTCTCCTGCTATGTCTAGCATAAACATTCACTAAAAACGTTCCACTCAAAAGAAACCTCAACACTGATATGAAGATAGTTGTTTTTCTAAAGGGGGAAGTACAGATGGAAAGACCTTGTATGGTTAACACAGAAGAGAGAGTAAAGCAAAGAATGGACATACTTGAACTGTGAGTGACAAAAAAAGATAAACCTTTCTGAAATCCCTTAAATTGTTGTCTTAAGCTAACATACTGAGATGCTGACTGCTCTATGCTCTTGTCTTCAGCTACAGATTAAGTGTCCTGTTTTATGTCTTTTGTTATAATTATGTATGTAACTAGAGAGCAGACTTGTGTTATTGCTGTCTTTTGGGAGCCCTCATGAAAATGAGCTGTGCATCTCAAGAGACTGTCAGAATGAGTTAAAATTAAAATAAATAATTAAATTAGATGAGGTGGGAAAGTTTTACCAGCATTGCTGGAAATCATTACAGCAGAGTAGTTACTGCTTAGTGTGTCACAAAGGTACTATAATGAATTCCCAGGAAACCAGTATGATCACAGTGATGCAAAATGTATATGCCTCACCATCATGAGGAGATGAATTCTTAGTAGCAAAGACATGTTCTGTATCTCAGTGTCCCCCATCTCTCATAATCAAATTGACAACATGCTTAATATTCACATATTCAAGTAATAAATATTCATCTGAATGATTCCGTTTTGCAGATGCACATGCACCACAGCTCTACACATCTTTCGTCCCATCCCTCGAGGACCCTTTTCAGTCCCACAGTGATGGAGTGACAATTAGTTATAGAACTTGTAATAAATTGCATTTTTCATGTATTTTCTCCCTCTGCTCTCTGCCCTCTAGACTTCTTCCCTGTCAGAACAAATTCTTCTATTATCAAAATCTGACCATCTTAAAATCAACATCATTATTTAGATCTAAGTAATCAGTAAGGAAAACACTGTTTCTTCCTGCCTTGCCTGTGCTTAGTCTATTGCTAATGTTATATCCTTCAGCACTGAAGAAATTATGGTGTATTGACATGGAGAGCAAAGACAGAGTAATGGACTAGTATCAGAAAGAAAAATTGCATAGTTTTTTTTGCTTTATCCTTCTGAAGAAGAGGTTGATAGATTGCCAAGAGAATATACAGTACTCCTATGAATGTCTGGTAATTGGCAGAAAAAAAGTGAAATTTCTAGGTGCATGAAGGGTAATGGTTCATCTATAGCAGAAGAGTAGTCTCTTTTCCCAAGGCTGGTAGAGCTGAGCCATGGGACATTACATGAAAAAATGAGGTACCAATTTTTTCTCAGCCTATGCAATACAGATACAATATATAACCATCAGTGCTTTCTAACAAATAGTGCCTTCTGCACAGGCTACTCAATCTGCTAGAAGTGGTGTCAAAGCTGTTTTGGAAAGCATTTAAAAACTCTATTACATGTTGTCTCGTCCATTTGTTGTAGTTACATTCCTGCTATGTGCATGAGACTTAAAACTAGGAGAAAAAGTAATTAAGTAAAATGGTCTTATAATAGTTTAATGTCATCTTCAATAACTACAAATGTTTTGATACTGTAGTTCTATATTGACAGATCTAGCAATGGGAAACTGGACTACAATTTTACTTCACTAGCATAAAGAAATTATTTTTGATCTGTAAGGTAACTGCAAGAGATATTAAACTTCCAAATTATTGCTAGATTTATGTGTAAGTATATTACCATTCCAAAAGCTAATTGTTATCATCCTGGAACTCAATCAGTTTCCTAAAGAAACAGAGAGAAGAGCATTTGCTTTCTCCCTCTTCACCTCTTTAAGCCAATGACGCAGTGAAAAACTCAGTAAGTGAAGTTATTAAGCAGGCATTCTTTATTTTGCGACACCAGACACGCAGGGGATCACTCCTCCAAATGTGCATACTGATGCAACCTAGGTGCATAGTTTGTATGCAGGCTAAGCATACATATTCATTATATTTCTTAGAAAGGGCAGTCTTATGCTAATAGATTCCTGGAATTCATTTGCATAGTCTAAGCATGTGTAATAAAATTTGCGTTAGGGTCTTTTCTTCCTCTGGTGGTCTTCCATGACCTCTGGTGGTCATTTACTTCATCTTCTCTTCTCTATCACTGTGTTCTTTTAGTGACCTAAAGCCTAAAATTCTTATTCTTGCCACAAAAGCGGTTCTTGTCTGTTCAGTATGCTTGGATGCCTTGAGATGTCCTGTTTTCCTACTCCCGGAGATAACCACTATCTGCAAGGTTATAAATTTCACAGTATGCCCGTACTATACAACTACCCATTCATTGTTGTTGCTTGTTTAAAGATTAGTAAAACTCCACCAGACATCCCATCTCCTGTCTGCAACAACAAGCCCATCTGATGGTTGTACAGTGTCAAAAGGTATTTTTTGTACCATTCCTTCACACTTACACCCAGTCTTTTGATAAACACTTCTAATCACCAAACACCAACAAGCATCTATGCTAATCTAGATCTAGACATTATAAAATATAAAAACAGAAGAAAATTTTGAATAAGATACAAGAAAGACACTGAAAAAAAATCAAGATAGAGAAGCAAATTGTAAAGTTCAAGTGGAAATAGATGAAGCTGGGTAAGATAATATGTGAAGCTGTCAGAGATTATTTTTCTCTAAGCCCTGCAAGCATGTGTGTATAAAAAAGGCAGCAGTAAAATTTCTGTTTAATGTAAGAAAACCAGTTAATACTGTTCAAGAGAAAAGCAGTTAACCTAAATAAAACATTAATTGAAAACGAAAATAGTAAAACAAATTTCCACAGAAAATATACGGATATGTGAACTGATACGGGAAATTGCCAGGGAAGCACAAACCTGGTATTTATTTCCCAGTGGTTTTTACCTTCTGTATGCAAAAATCAGTTCTTCTAACTTCCACATTTTCACATACATCTCACAGATCAAGTCAACTGATGACACATTTGATTCAGAAAAGAAAATATATATACAATATAAAGTAATGTAACAGTATAAGGACAACTACATACGCTTAATGATTACAGGTTATTATGCAGGATGTGTGAAAAGCCGTGATATTCTTAGGTTCAATTTACAGTATGAGAAACACATTATATAAAAGTAATTACCTAGATGAGTAAACCACTCCTGCTGACACTGCCCAAATAAAAATCAAGAGATGGAAAAGAAATGTTCTCCTTTTTGTTTCTCCTCCTTCCCTAACTCTTACCCCTCAAGGAAAGGAACAGTCATGCATAAAGCCCAGAAAGAAACCAAACCCAGCAGCTGTATCCTGGGATGTTATTAAGGAAAGGGAAGCACACGTGTTGGGGCATTCTAAAACTGCAAAAACAAAACTCCAGACACAAATCCTTCACTCGGGAACGCAAGCTAGATGGTTGTCTGGAAAGGAACTTCTTATACTACATAACAGAAAGACAATTTGACAGCATGGGTATGGGTTTTACATACCTAATGTTGTAATCAGATACCCAAAATTAGTCATTGCCCAGGAACTAAGCAATTACTCTCTGTACTTGATTTTTTAAAGGTAACAGTAGCATTTAGCTGCAGAGTTAGCATTAAATAATTTTGAGTTCCTAACATTAATTCAGATAGTAATGTGCTGATTTTTTCAATAGTATTCTGATTGACAAACATATCAAACAATCCCTGCTTATAAGGCTCCATTCCTTCTACTGCCTTGGAGCTCCACTGAGACAATGTAAGAAACCTCCATTAACTCTACGGTTGGTTCCATGTAAGATTTCTTCTTAAATGCTCATAATCCAGGCTACTTTTTAAATCTAAGACTTTCTCTTTTTTGCTCTCCAGTTCTTCCATTCATGGTAGATGTTATTTCCAAAAATTCCTTTTATCCTCAGTGATATACCTCATGTGGTTTTTGGACATATTTTCATTAATTAATATTTCTTGGTTTACTGACTCAACTCTGTAAAATTTCAGTAGCTTCTAAATCACAGAAACTGATATACTATTATTGTTCTGTGAAGATTGTAAAAACCCAGAGTTTAGCCATCCATTTGGGTTAATAACTACTTAATGTGTTCCTAACTTTAAATTAATTTGGATTTCAGTGTCTTAACTGGAACAGTTTGTGGTTTTGTTCTTATTTGCAGTATATGTTTCATTTTAGACAGTTTGTACCTAAACCTTCATCACAGCACAACTATGGACTCTTCTTTATTTCTAGCAGAATCAGATTAGTCCAACCTTTTCCTTTGTAAAAATGTTATGTTAATAATATCTTCAGACTGAAAAGGAAGCCGCTAAGGCAAGAGATGACTTTTCACCCATCATTAACACACTGACAGTTCACGTTGTTTTTTTTTTTTAGTTCTATTTTGTCAAGATGGAATAAAAAGTTTCAAAACTTTCCCTTAAAATCCTGTCTGCAGCCTTAACAATTAGCCAGGATTGGTTTGATTCAAGTTCTAGATAAAAGTTAATTTTAACTTTTCCTTGACTTTTATCTCCAGTATTAAAGCAGTTCAGAATCCAGACTCTTAACATGCCTTAAAAATTTACCTTCCTGAGTAGAATAGGTTGCATCATTTAAACTAGCTGCAGGTCATAAAATGGAATAGACATGGTATGAATAAAAGCTTTTGAGATTATTTACAGAAGAGGCTCCACATTCCTTACAGAAGGAGGCATGCGAATGGAATTCAGATTTTGTAACAAAGAAACCTGGAAGGAAAGTATAACAGCACCTGCAATTAAAACAGAAATGCTGAGCTACTGTAAGCAGCCGCGGGCAGAAGTACTACCTGATAACATCTAGGTTAAAGTAGATTAGTCTTGTGTTATATCTAGAAGGGCTTCCCCAGAGGACAAAACCCCACTGGAACCGTACCTAACAGCATCCTAAGGATGAATGGTGAGTGTGAAAAGCTGAAACAGCCTTAGGAAATAAATAGTCACAAGAACATTCAAAAGGTTTTAATGTTGGTTGTGGCAAAAGAACTATTGAATAGTTACTGGTCTGGCACCTGCTTTATCATTCCTGGCTTTTTTAATAAACAAGACTGTTAAGACTGCCTTGTTCCAAGGTCTTAAAATAGCAGCTTTAATAAGAGTTCATGGAACTTATAAAAAGCAATGTGCACTAGTGATCAAGGTACTCTCTTTTGGTTCTGTGTGTAGCTTATCACTAAACACAAGCTTTAAAGAACTTCAACAGATAACATCAACTGAGGCACCACCCAGAAAGAGTGAAAATTTGTCATATTACAGCCAGACAAATAATCCAGCACATTATATGTCAAAGGAGATTGATACCACACAACCCAAGGATTCTAGGCATACTGATACCCAGTGTGATATGAAAATAAAGATAACCTCTTAACGATTTTTTAAAAATGCTTTTCAAAGATGAATGGCATGGTTTTAATCAACAACAATAATAACAAAACCAAAACAACAAAAAAAAGGGACGGGGGGGAGAATATCCAGTCCTTTATATACACAAAACCCCCACCAATGCCCCATCACAAAACCCTATCAGCCCTTGAAATTCCCATCAGAAAAGAGGTTTTCATTGCCAGAATGTAAATAGGCAGGTCACATAAGATCCCCACCTGAACTATTATGCTGGAAATACATTAGAACCACTATAGAATCCAAGTCTTATTGTTTTAACGGGATTTTTAAAAGTGTATATAACTGATGCTTTGATTAGAAGATGTGCAACATGAGCTGTGGTCTGTTATGCTGCCTTTAGCAATAAGTGGCTCCAGTCCATGGTTAACTGGAGAGATGATTTAGGAGACTCATTGATTTTAGAAAATATGTTGAAGAGGGTTATTAGAAGGCATTCTTATATTCATGAATGGGTAAACTATTAAACACTGCAAACCAATAGATCTGTTACCCTGTTAAGCCAATACATTCTATGTATGAGCATGTAAATGAGTAAAGAAACATACAATCTTCCTGGAACAAAAGGAGATCTGCAAAATTTGCAAATAAAACAGAAAAAATTCTTAATTTGCAAATGGCACTGCAAGTAGACAGGCAATTAATGCTACAAAAAAACAGTGAAAATATGACATTAAAACGTAAACCAAAGGGATTCAATGCCTGTCCTCAATTGGCATACAAAACTATTTTATAGCAGGCATAGTGCAACTTCAGGATAACAGAAGTGCTCTGCCACAATCAACGGCTGAAGAAATATTTTTTGCAGCTGTACACATATGATTTGTAGAGACTGACTGCCAAAACCACAACACAGTAACAACACAATTAGTCAGATAATATCCAGTCACCATTCCCAAAACTGTGCATACAGCCATGCCAGCTGCTACCTGCTGGGAAAGGAACAACTGTGAAATATGGAGATGATTCATGAATCTGACTCATGTCTTTCTCTCTTCCTCAACCAGAGAAAAGTCCATCTAGATAAATATCTAGAGTCCATGTAGCTAGTCAAGGATAATACAAATACGCATGACAGCACAAGGGTCCTTTTACATTCCTAACACAGCAGAGGCTTTTCTTCTATGCTGTTTCTCTTCCCAAGGAACTTGCTATCAGAATAAAGATTTCAGTGATTTCTTGAGTCATTCCTCCCACTTATAAAGGCCAGGTCACCCAATCAGGGAACAAAGAAAATACATGTCACTCTGATGAGCAATTACCCAGTTTAAATAGGAAGAACTTGGAACAGCCCACTTCTGTATAATCCACAGGTCCTGTTTGTCCTAACAAATTCATTCTCAAAAATGAATAGCAAGAGCTCTTCTGAGCAGTATAATAGCATCTCAACTCCTAAAATAAAGGGAGGTCCAATGCTTCAGAAAGACTTATATACGCCTCTCACAGTTTGCTATGTACTCAAAACTCTTTAAAATTGTTTACATTATTCATTCTATTATTGTTACCAAAATGTAGCCAATACATAATATACAGTATATATATTTCTTAAATCAGAAGGGTGATAAATAAGTTATTGATTACATAAACATAAATCTCAGTGGTTTAGAGTGTCCTGGTTTGGGTAAGAACAGAGCTGGTTCTGTTCAGTGATTTTACTTTTCAGCTCAGTTCTTCTAACTGCACTGTCTGA
>JANHFX010026272.1:17502-30058 GCA_027560015.1 Chloroceryle amazona
TTGCTCGCTCCCTCTCTGGGGGCTCCCAGGCTCTTCTCCCCTCTTGAACAGCTTTGCCAGCTTTGCTTGGCTTGGTTCAGGTCCTCTTTCAGAGCATCCAAGGAGGACTTTGCCCGTTCTGCCTTAGATCCCAATCGGTTTGTTCCTGAATCCGGTACCAGAGTCCAGCTCCTCAACACAGCTCCCATCTGCTGCGGAGCCCAATCTGGGACCCCCTGGTGCCTGCTCCACAGCATCAGTGGTGACGGTGATGTAATTACCATCAGGGGGTTGGGTTCAATACTGGGTTTGTATATACTTGTACATATTCTAGTTTTATTATTATTATTCTCATTCAAGCTGGTCTAGTTTCCTTTTCTAATCACTCTCCCTTATTCTTTCTCTTCCCCTTTGGGGAGAGAGGGTGGTTAACAGAGAGCATATGTTATAGGTCTAAGCCGTGACATAGAGAAAAATATTAAATGATTAATCCCTCTGAAAACAGGTATTATTATATATGCTTGAAATTTGAAAGCATTCCATTTCCAGTATTATAAGAGCAGTGAGAAAGTAGGTCTAAAATGTGATATCTTTCCATATATAAAGAAATCTAAAATCTATTTTTACTGGTCAATTTATCTCTTTTTCTTTTAATCAAAACATAAATGGTCACCACTGTTTCTGAGATACTCTACTCTTTTATATACTTCACAAGACAGGAAGAAAAAGACCAGATCCTTTGTTCCATTTTTAGTATAGCAAAATTACTGAAATAATGAAAAAAATAATGCTGAGACAAGGTAGATAAACCATTTCTATTCCATTGAAACGAAATATTTTGTTTCAATAGAATGTTTGAACATTTAAAATCAGCTAGGTTTCAAAGCAAAGGTCATTTTAATTTTAAACATTTAAATGGCATAAATAAATAATTTTGAACCATTTTTTTCCCCACTGAAACAACCCTTCTATAAGGTTTACTTTTAACTTAGCATATTTGACTCATAGTTTTGACTTAGCTCATTTTATGTACGCTGGATTTAAATGACAAAACTCCAGTTCCTACTAGGTGAATTGCAGAATTCAAAGTTCGGCAAATACAAGCATTTACTTAAAGTTCTGTGGCTCAGCATCTACTGCTTTCCTCAGTAAGAAAGCATTTTGCATATCTTTAATTTTTTTAAAATCTATAGTAATATTTTTGTTATATTCTAGAAGTAAAACCCCACAATAAAATATGAAAAAATCTTTAATTACAGCAATGAACAAAAAAAAGGAATTTATGAAAAAATATTTCAGTGTTCAGGATGCTTTTTATGGACTTGAGTTTTTGAGAAACTGGCATTAAGAGCTCAAATAGTGGCCACCTTCTGACAGATAACACCCTGTCTTTGGGTCAGTTATTGGCAAAATAATAAAAAAAAATGTGCAGATGGTTTTTCTTGTTCTTTTCAAAGAAGAAACAGAAAACTGAATTTTATTTTGAATTTGAATTTGTTTTGAGCATTACATGACACCAAAACAAATTGCTCCTGGCCTCAGTGAAAGTGGCATGAGGACTTTATCCACCTATTTTATAACATCCTGCCACCATGTGCGTAATGTCAGAGAATCCTATAAAACAGCTTGGAAAGGACCTTTGGGTGTCACATCGTTCAATGCCCTATTCAAAGCAGAGCCAGCTTCTAGGCTGGATGTGACTCTTCAGCTGCAGAAAAAGTCTTGGGAAAGAGGATGCAGTGGCCTGAGGTTAAGCTAACTGAACAGGAGTTCAGAAACTACCAGGTATGACAGAATTTGCTGGATGCAACAAGTAACAATGTAAGAAGTTACAGAGACCCATGAGGAATGGCTAGATTTCACAGAGACCTATGTGAGAAGCAGGTAAATTTCACAGACTATCAAAGAAGAATATGGGGGTTCTTTTGCAGAGTCAAGTCTCGCAAGGTCCAGAAAGCCTAGGTAACTATCTCTGGTTTACTTTTCAAAGTTGAGACTACTTAGGAAACACTACCAGAAATACTGAGTTTGGGTGCACTTGCAGAAAAACTAAGACAAATAAGGAAAAGGTAATTACGAGCAAGTTGTTTATTTGGAAGGCGACGAGAAGTTGGTAAAATGGAAGAACCTGAAAGAGGAAGGGGGGCAGGGGGGGGAATATAAAAGGCAGCAAGTTAGTATTATTTGGAGATCTCTGTAGAGCAACCCAGTACCTGACCCCTGCCATTTGGAGCAGGGCAATAACCACGGGTTTTCCATTATATTTGTGTCTGATTTGCTTCTGCAGTCAGAGGGACAGGGCCTATCTTCCCTGGAGATGCTGAGGAAGGCCTGGCAGCTCTTCTCCTTGGAATGATGGAGAAACCCCTGAAGATTACCACCTAACAACTTTTCCCTCTCAGGTCCCCTACAGCACATGCCTCCATAGATTCTGTTGCAGTTTCTGCACACCTAGATTATTTTTTTTATTGCAAATTTATTTCATGAAACCTCTAGGTAAGCGGCACCAGTTCAGTTCATCCCTAGTCATTGTTTTGCAGGTGTACAAAGTGAATCAACTCCTGCAATTGCTGAATCAGGTCACTCCTTGGATCCGTAACCTTCAGTTCAAATAAAGAAGGAATCCTGGAAGTCTCAAAAAACCTAATAAAAAACAATCCTTTAAAAAAGTCAAACTATCACCAAGAAATACAACACTGAAGAAAAGGAATAATTTCAAATGACACAAAAGTAAGAGCTCTATTCAGCAGTCACTGGCTTTTCCAGGATTTCTCTTAATGAAGCTATAGAAATAACTAGCCTAAGTAAAGAGGAGACATTCTTGTATGTTGAGACTAAATTTGAAGTCTGCATTTAAAATCATGTCTTCTCACATCACATTTTAACTGAGAACTCCTTAAGTCTTTGGTTTCTCCTGTAACATTATTTGTATCAAACATACTATAATCACTGTGAACCACACAGCATTGCTGCTAGTATGTTGTTTTCTTACCATTTCCCTAATTTTTGTCTTTTTCTTTTACACAGTACCAGTTAGATTTGTCTTTGGTTGCACTCATCCAGTCATTATGTTTAGCTTTGCTGTACTCTCTTGAAATGTACACACTGAGATTAACTTTTTTTTTATAATCTTATCTTGCTGTCTCCTTTTCTCAGTTAGCTAGTTTGGCTACTATTGAACCAGCCGGCTTCTCAATTTATCACTTCCATCAATAAATGCATTCAGTTCAGTTTCAGGCTGAGTTATTCATAGTTCTTCAAATGGAAAGTCCCAGCTTCCTCATTGGTGTCTATAGTAAATTATGTTATCTTTTAAATACAAACAATATAACTTAGCAACTCATTATGCAAAGTATTCTCAAGTCAGAATTGATACATGGAACAGTCCTGTAACTTGCAAAGCTAGCTTTACCCAGTGGATGAATGAAGGGGATACAGATGAATGTGCATGTGTTTTTGCGTACATAAACAGGAAGTGTCTGCCTTTAAGTAGCAAAGGCAAAACAAGTACAAAAGAAAATTAGTGTAATTTAATGTTGGAAGTTTTCTGTGAATAATTACCATTATAAATACAGAAATATTTTATACGCCTGTTTGTTACCTTGGCAAGAAAGAAATCTCTAATAATTTGAAAAATGCCAAATGGCTTACAGAAGGCTGTCGAAACAGATTGAGTAAATGCAGTTCTGCGAGTCTATCTATTTATTTATTTATTTTGAAAGAATTCACAGCTTTGCTTATAGCAATAAGTATTTTTCTTGTCATTCTGTAGTAGAAATAAACAGAAGGATTAAGCATTTACTTGTCTATTTTGCCCTAGGGGCAAGCTAGACTAGAGGAATGGATTTTTTCTGAATATTTTATTTTTCGAGATCTTTTTGTTCGAGATAACTAGGTTTTCTATCATGAGACATCAACATGGGAATGCAATGGTTTGTACTATATAAGAAACAACATCTGTATCTTCCACGAGTGCAGACACTACAGATACTGAAAATTTTCAATATATGCCAAGAAATCATTTTCATGAATTCTCTAGCTTGCTTTATTGCAAATTCAGAAAGGAATGATGTAGTCAGTTCAGATGAAAATCAAACAGAATTGGTCAATGAAAAATATCTGAAATTGAGTTTTGGAAAGACATGGAAATAACTGTAGTATTTTACATGATTTCTTAAGAGCATGTATGTAAATGGTCATGCATGGCTACATTAGAAGTGCATTTCAGCCTTCCAATTAATATATATTATCAGAATTACCCTTTCTGCTACTACAATAACAAAACAGTTTTAATATGTGCTTAGATACTTTGAAGTACTCCTGCCTGTGATAACTCCTTTACTCATTTAGTAAACCCATTCCATATTTTTCAGAAATTTAGACTAAGCATAATCCAGGACCAAATAATCTGTAAGTAAATAATTCTACAAAGCCACTGAAATCATCAGGAAAATACTGACTTTAAACAAAAGGCAACTAATCCAGTTCTTTGCCACTAATATTTCCGTAGTTCTGAAGTGATTTTTTTCTAATTAAACACTGGATCCTATAGCTACAAGAACATCAAGGAAATATTTTTTCCATTTAAAAATACTCTGATTTTTGACGGCTTTGTATACACACATGCACATAAACACCGTCCACATAGACATGCATATGTACGTGTGTACCCACGTGAATAAAATCTCTACAAGCTTTCATTTCTCACTAGTTGCATTGGTCTGTCACAGCTTCTAACTAAAGTTAACTGATTAATTTATTTTTACTCCCTTCCCCATTACCACTGCTCTAAGTTATGAAAAAAAAGAAACCAATAACTAAAACCTCCTTATAGGCATGATTAATGAATTTCAATTCAACAACTGAAATCATTATGACTGAGAACCTTTTAATCCTGCATTTTTTTTTTTAAGAGAAAGTAAAAATACTCGTATGCATGCTTATTTGAATTTATATGTATATGCATTTTTTTCCTTTCCTTTCTTTAGGGGAGGGGAATGAATACAAGAATGAGGGGAATGTTCTTCTGTCTTGAGAAAGCTTCTGTTGCATAGCAGTGCATTTGAAAAACAGGTAAAAGGTATTTAAAAATAACAGTGTACGTCGGTAAATAACTGTGTCCAACTACCACCAGAAGTCAATACTGACACGAAGAAGATGGAAATTTGTTTTTTGTTGCTGAGACTGATACCTTGATTTTTCAAACAGCTACACATATTATGATCACTTTCTCTCTTGTGAAAGCAAAACAGTAGTTTCTCACAAAATGATACCAAAACAAAAGAAAAGATACTACTCTTTCGATTCTGATGCATTTACTGGTATCTTTGAACACAGAGTATTTCATTAAGTTCATTCATGAAGGCAAACTTATAGAAGTAATTTTTTTTAAATTAATCATGAAACAGAAAGTCATCTACATTCTCACTCACCTTTTCAGAGCAAGAAGACACATTTCCATGCTTTTATTTCAGATTGTTCTTGTTGTTCTTCCTAAACTACTTTTCTGAGGAAGAGATCCTATCCTTCATTTCAGCCAAGGTAGTCATTGGCAACTTTTATGTTACTCCTCCATTATTTTTGTCTCTCTATATATCACTGCAGTGTTCTTCTATCAATAGCTCTCCAGTATTCTAGAAATGTGAGTATATATGACTTTTGTTTTGAACTGAAGTTAAGCCCACTACAAAAACCTTACTAATGATCTCAAGGTAACTTCAGGTTTTATACGCCTCACAGTTTTCATGTGATGGTTTGCATTAAGATTTAAACAGCAAAATATGTTAAATACACTAATCCTTCTGATTTGCCATAACCTTTGTATATGAAACTTTATTGCATTCTTGTGAAAATTTTAGCTTCCATTCTTGTCCAAGCAACTTTCTAGGAGGTTGATACTAAACAGGTTTATTCTACTAAACAGGTAGATAAATTGAGATTTAGTGTTCAAACCGTAACACCAGCAGATACTCAGAAACAGAAAGGGAAGAAGAATCAAGGTCAATCAGTAGGAACACGTCTTACATTCTGATTGTGCAAACAAAAAAAGACGTACTTAACTTTAGGCCTATTAATTAAAAGCTCATTCACATTAATGGGATTGTCTGCTTAAAACTAAGCTTAAAATTGTATATTGAAAGAATGGGTTGTTGGTGTTTTAACAGAGGATCTGGAAGAAAGTTTCTGTAGACAAATAACATTATTTATTTAAACGGACCAGGAAAATTTAAGAATGCAGCATTTGGTTTTGAAATGTGTTTTTCTTTCATTAACATTAGCTATATTTTAATGGCAAGTGAAACATCATGAGACCATTTTCATATTGCTCATAAATAAGAGACATGATGTGTGATAGGCTTTCTAGTGTGAGTTGAAGGTCTTCCAAGAAATCATTCACAGTTTGATTAATAGAAAAAAAAATAAATGGATTCTTTGCACCCAGAGGGTACCCTAAACCATAACTTTTGTTTGTTTGCTTTTAATATTTTCTGGAGCTTAGCTTTGTTTCTGTAAGTGAGAAGGGTGAGGGTTTTGCACTCATCCACCATCATTAAAAGAGCACTACAATCAGGACTAAACAAACAGAAAAATTACATTTTCACTTTAAGAAGTATTTCACAGCAAAGATCAGTTTCTGAGCAAAAACTTGTATCTCAAACTCAATCTGAGCCTTATTTGACAGTGCTTACAGCTACACTCTTCCCAGTGTACTCTTTTCAAGTCATGGAAAGTGGTAGACTGAGGTACCTAAATGCACCATGTAAACTATCTGGGAAAAAGATGTAATAAGTTACATCCTATTTATGAAAGTAGTCATCAAAGGAGTTAGAGAGAACATAATTTAATGAGTAATAGCACAATTACAAAGAAATTTAAAAGTGTAAGAGCTTCCAGATTTTTTTATGAGGTCTGGAATACCTCCTATGAAAGCAATCAAGAGAAACAATTATTCAAAACTGTGTACCTGTAACTTAATCTCTAACCAATCAATGTGGGATTTGAGCTTTTCACTTCTGGTTGTTCTATCACATTTCAGTGTTTCATATTTCCTCACTGTCTATCTGATACTTTTGATGAAAATAAAGTGCTATTTCATTGATAAGAATACATAAATTTCCATATACTCTCGCATAGATTTACCAGTGCTAGGAAGGGATTGGGCTGTTGATGTGGCTACTAGCAAACGCTCATCACCCTTTGAGTCTTAAGTACACAGTTATCCAAATGAACTGCCACAAGCTTCAAAGTAGAACAGCACTATCAAGAAAATAAATTACCCACGATGATTAGGAAAGCTTGAAAAGCTAGTAGAAGTTCATGATCCTGATCTGATGCAGATGTAATAGCATTAAGTAAGATTCAGGGCTATTATTTCTTGACAGAGAAATTTTTTTGCACAGGAAGCTAAAAGCAACTTAGCAAATAATAGACTAAAGGGCTACTCTGACAGGTCTGTGACCATCATATTTAACCCCCAGGTAATGGCTGATGGAATACAAGCTAGTGTAGCAACAATGCTCCATCTCAAACTCCACCTTAAAATGAAGAAACAGAAATAAAATGTTTTATTTATTTGATTGCTTGTTTTCTGAGGGGATCTCTCAAAGAAGCAGATGGGTTGTTTTCATGATTATGAAGTCACCTCCTATACATGGAACGCAGCTTGTCATAATTTTAAAATTTGAATATTAGTTTTCTTACTTAAACTCTGAATTGTGAGGTGCTGACCTTGCTGGGATTATACATGTTGCAAGACTGAACAGAGATTGTAAAATACACTTATGTCAGATTTCAGCAATGCTGACTGTTGTTCAGTGCTTGCACATACCCCTTGTGTGAAGACAAAGGGCTTTTGTGTGTTTATTGTGATAGGCAGATTTCTTTTGCACGGGAAGGTAAAGAGACATGTAAAAAGATACAGATATACACACAGATGTAAGTATCCAGTAAAGAATGTCACATTCACCGTTAAATCCAAAGGGAATGAAAATAAGTAAGATTCTTGTAGAATTAACACAGTTCCGAATCAGCAATGATGATGTAATAGAGTAATAATATTTTATAGATTTTCCCTAAATAGCAGAGATTAAAAAATGACTCATCTGTTCTACTTTCAAAAAAGGTGAATAGTCTTTTTTTCCCCCTCTAGAGAGCCTTCTAATATAAGGCATTAAGTTTAGAAAATAGCAAGTTCTAAGTTTTATAACATTACATTAGCTTCTGTGGCAATCTACCTAATTCTTTCTACAACATTTTAAGAAAACAGATATCCTTCACCTCAGTTAATTAAATCAATAGAGAGGAAATAATAAAAAGAAGTTCAATATCAGATGACACTATCAATATTACTCTTGGAAAACACTAGGGAAAGGATTTAAAGGAGAATTATTCATTAAACTGCAGTGTAACTTTCTACAAGTGATTTCATAATTAATTGCACTGCTCACTTCAGAATCCAAGCTTCAAACTAGTGTGCCACGTGGCTATTTTTCAGATCTTACCTTTTAGAATCTGAATTTATATTTACTTTAAAAACATACAAGAAATGGCTTAACTAAATAAGGGATATATAATAAAAAAGGAAAAAAGAAAAAAGAAAAATGCAAACAGAAATCCAAAATGCTTCCAACATAGCTTCTTCCTTGATGCCTAAATTTTCTGGTTTTATGTCTGCAAATGAAGAGTACCTACCAGAGCAGTTACTTTTTGTAAACTCCAGCTCTTCAGGTCTAACAGCAAAGGACTCAGCTTGGGCTATACGACATGACAAGGCACCTGTGCTCA
Source organism: Chloroceryle amazona (assembly GCA_027560015.1). Lineage (NCBI taxonomy): Eukaryota > Metazoa > Chordata > Aves > Coraciiformes > Cerylidae > Chloroceryle > Chloroceryle amazona. The sequence goes on from JANHFX010026272.1 coordinate 26,266, forward strand.
CATAATTCATGTACACCTATAGATGTGTAAGCTAATTGTTATAGAGATCATTTCAGTGCATCTGCAGTATACCAAAACCACCATCAGTCAGTGACACTACCTCTGTAAAAAAGGTCAAGAATAGACCAATGCATTGTGACAGAGTTCATCCCTGTTTATTTAGCATGTATTTGAACAAATGTCTGAGAAATCTGAGTTGTTATGAGGATTCTACAGTTTTAATGCATGACCAAAAGCAGCTGTTATGTAATTTTCCTATACTCGGTTGTTAAAGGATAAATATATAGTATGAATACACTGTAAGATAAACTTAAGATACCTTGGATAGTATATCATTCAAATATGCAATCTCCATATCCTATGAAAAGCAGCAATTACTCTATTTTGGCTAATAGATGCAAAAGTATACAGATAAAAAGCACAGATCTGTCTCAGTAATATTAGGTCCACAACACTGCCTAGACATACTTTTTCTAGCACACATCCTATTCATTTTTGCCATGCCTTTTAGGTCTTTTGCCTTACGCACGAGAGAAAACTAATCCACTTCTGCCAATAAGCAGATTTTGCCAAAACCAATTATACAGCTAAACAGAAAAGCCTTGTGTTTTTGTTTTGGTTTTTTTTTTTCCCCTTTCATCCTTTACCCTTCACCATTTTTATTATGTAGACTGTAACTAACCAAAGTCATATTGTATTTATGTAATTAGGTTATATACCTACACTATCTTATTCTAAACACAAATATTCTAAATATAGGGAAATCTCTCTCTGCATTTCTAAAATCCACTTTCTACTAGATATCTATCTTCCATTGATAAAAATCACTTCTTCATAACCAATATCAGATAAAATAATTTAGGATAAGGAAGCAATAGATGGAGCTCCATCTCATCTACTACAGCTGCTTTAGTAATAGCATTATGAAAGCAATGCACCAGAGACCACACTTTTTTTTCTTTTTATTTCTTTCACTGCCTTTTCACCACGGAGCAAGGAAATGGGACTCCAGGGGAGCTGACTACACATGCTAGTAGTAAGACATAGCTCATAATGCATCAATCCTTTGCTATGTACCAAAATAAATGACTGAAAGCAAATAATTTATGAGACAGTTGTACTTCTACTTTGACACTCAATCATAAAATCCAGTGCATCAAAAAGGTAGATATCAGAATAGCATCAACCACTAGAATAACATCACCACACAGTAACAGCTCATCTTCATTTTTCAGTATTTCCTAAATAAACACAGTTAGAGAGTCACACGCCAGTGGTGTCAGTACACTCCCATTCTGCACAGTTACAGACAATCAGAACAACCGTTCACTACTGATTTAACATTCTCAGAAACCATGAACCTTCTCATCTGCATAGATAAGGCCTCAGATAGATAGTGAATATCAAAGTAATCTTTCTTTATCTCTGACTTAAACCCTTCAAATGTGTTGTGGTTCTCTCATGAAAAAAGAGTCTTTCTGGAAATAAAGCATAAAACATCATACAGACCCATAAGACAGGTACTTACTCCCATCACTTTCATTAGAATCTTTAACAAGAGAATAATTAGAACTCTTTTGATCCTTCCCGACTAGGCAGGATTTGTATCAGTAACCTAAGTTCAGAATCACTATTTCTGACAATAAGATCATCAGCTATCTTTCTGCCCCCAGAATTCAGGCAAAGTGGTCACAAGTCTTACCATCACTATCATTCTTTCCAGTATTTTACTGAAAGCTTTTCTATTTACTTTTATCATTCTTACATTTCAATGACTGCAGTCTACCACACAGCCTTGGCATTGATTTCTAATACAGTAATGCAACTATATCCCCATGAGGACTTGTTTTCAGATAGCTTCTAAAGCCATACATCTACCAACCACAAGAGATGGCCTGTATTATTACAGTCGTCCCTACAGCATGTAATATAAAAAAACCCTCATCAACCCTATTCTGCCATTAGGAGCCTACAACCCTTATAGTTTGTGTAAGTTATCAGTTTTAACACTTTCTTAATTCCTTCCTTCTTTTCTAGCAACCCAGTACACATTATTCATCAAAGTTAGCTTCCACCTGAGGTCTGAGTAGATGGCAGAAGGAGGTGTGCAGTCCCTCTAAGACAGAAGTATTTAATCTAAGTTTCATGGATGGAAGAAGGCTGTGGTCAGGAAAGACAGTTGATTTCCTCCAACACTCCAGAGCTATTGAAATCTGTAGTCCACTTCCTCGTTTTTTTCTCTTATTTCCTGCCATCTCACTTTAATCAGGCTCACTTAACAGACAGAAAACCCTTCATCTTTTCAGCTGAGTCAGTCTTTCTCTGGTTATTGTGTTGCAACTGGCTTCCCAAGGGAATGAATATCAGATGTAGTACCACAAAGGAGAGAGGAACACAGCTGGGAGCTGTGCATCCAGTAGCAATGAGCAAGCAGATTGGTTTGATCGAGTCCAATTTGCATTCCAGTTACATCTGCACAATAAAATACTCCATGCTCCTTCCAGCTAGCCCTGCTCCACTAAAGCATGACACTATTCCTTTGCCTCCCAATCTTGCTATTTGTTATTCTAAAAGGATCAAGTTTCTGTGCATTCAAAAAGCTGCAGAGAGCAGTTTGTCCAGAGTCAGGGAGATCTTATGGCATTTATCCTTCCAAGACACTACAATATATTAAAGCCATGTTCAAAATTCCTAAGCTAATAAAACTACAACTTAGTACTGTGAACTTCTACCTCAGCTGCTTTCGTATTTTCAGTTCTAAGAAAAGAAAAAAAAAAAATTTCTAAACTTATCTGCTGAAGTAATGAAGGTGTTCTAGATATTGTATATTAGGTGCAGAGTTTAAATACTTTTATTGTGCAACTGTCCTCCAACAATAAGGTAAGTGCTTAAAACACCTTCAAATATGTATAAACATTTCTAAGTGCAAAATTCATACATGAATGTTCTAGTTTAGCTTCTCACATACAGAACAACCCTGTAAGATTCATTATTATAAATTGCTTTCTGCTGCAGAGGTATTTTCTCCTGGGGAGAAATAGAAAGCAGTTAACAGTTGCATTTTGAAAAAGAAATTTCTATCTGACATGATTCAAATAAGCATTTGAATTAACAGACAAGCATGCTGCAAATAGATCTGACAGTCATTTACAGTATAAAACAGAGTGGCATTTTTAGTAGCATGCAAATACAGCTGACAGGCATGTCTCTATTCAATTAGTTCCTCGTTTCCAAGGGCAGAGTTGTGTGCACACATCCAAACTGCATCCTCTAATTTTAGAGACTTTCTATATTGAATATTTAAAATGACTTAGTATCCAAATCAATTTAACAGAACCTCACTTAACGTACTTCTCAGTCTTGGCTTTCAATAATTTACTCTGTATACCTCAACACTGCTCATGACCTGATCCATAATTACATCCAAGCAGATCTCTTGGCCTTTTTTTTAGAGCATTTCAGCTCCAGAATAGTTAGACTTCCATGTGTGTACATTTTTATATGCTTCTCAGTTTTATAAAAGTTTCATACAAATCCATCTGCATATCCTACCTACTTCTGCAGCTAAAGTAGCAGGTAAAAGAGGCACTTACTCTTCAGCAGTTACAGGGTAATTCTCCAGTCCTCCTTTTCCAAATGACTTGCCAAATCAAAGCTATTACCTCTTTAGCTGCTGGGAAACAAAACAAAACAAAAAAAAAACCGCAAAAAAACAAAAACAAAAACAAAAACAAAAACAAAAACAAAAACCTGTGTGGTTATTAGGAGTAGTTAATTGTATACACTTGTTCCT
>JANHFX010026272.1:30086-46732 GCA_027560015.1 Chloroceryle amazona
AAAACAAAAAACAAAACAAAAAACAAAACAAAAACAAAACAAAAAAACAAAACAAAAAAAACAAAACAAAAAAACAAAACAAAAAAAAACAAAACAAAAAAACAAAACAAAAACAAAACCAAAACAAAAACACAAACAAACAAACAACACACCCACATTAGTTCAATTTTCTATCCTTTTACCATACTGTGAACTATTAATATTTCAACAGTGAATTATTTTTTTTCTAATGCATTCTCCATTGGTCTACTGTATTAAAGGATTGCCTGGGGTTTGCATCTACCACCAGTATTAGTATCACATTCTGGGGGCTTTTTGTTTGGTTTGGTTTTTTTAAATTAACTTATTTATTTGCAAGTACAAATACGTTGCCTCCTCAACACAGTATTAAACTTCTTTGAATAAGATTTTGAGTATTTTTGTTTTGTTTTGCTTTTAATACAAAACCTGCAAATTTCCACTAGAGAGGATGTAATTGTAAAAAAGGCACCTGTAAGAAACTTCCATGTTCTGAAGCACATGAGAGCTGCTCATTACATCCCATTCTCCAAAGGTATCAGTGTCAGCAAGTAATGTGGTAATAATACTGGCCATTCAACAGTTATTAATAATATCAATTCTAGTACAAATCAAATGTGTTGGAACTATTCTAGCATGATGAAGCATATACAATTTACAGCAAGCCTAATTTATGAGACACCAGATAGCACCTTAGAAAGAACTATTTTCATACCTCTTGCCAATACCAGACACAACTTTTAAGTGACGACCACCAGTTAGGAAATTACTGTGTATTTGTAGCAGTGGGTGATGGTGCTGAGAGGCTATGCAAAAAGCCCTCTTCTGCCACACGCACCCACTCTTTACACACTGCTAGGAGACAGCACCTGTACTGCTAAAGGTGAAAATTCATTTTGAAAGTATTTTTGAAGAGAAACATTCTCTGAAGGAAAACAGCCATTATCTCCACCTTACAAACAGAAAAATGAGGCATGCCAGATGTCATGGGGTAAAATGCACTTGAAAGCAGCACTCAGCTAGAATAAGGTCTGAACAACATGTGCTCAGTCTACTAATATAGGTACATGCAGGAGAGAAGCACAGATGAACTGTTACTAAATTTCACATCCTTGCAACGCCTTTTGGGCATACTAGAAGGCTGTAGCAAGCTGGCTAACAACTGCTCACTGGTTTTAGATGTGGGAGACAGTCAGAGAGAGTGGCTGGAGGTGACAGGATCAGTGAGGCTCCTGCTAACCACTCAGGTACAAAACCAGGTAGCAGTCTCAGCAGCAGGAGCCCAGGGGGTAAACCTCTGCAGGGAAGTGGGGCTGCCCAATGGGTTTGGGGGACCACCACTGCTGACACTGAATGACCTCTCCCCTGAGCCTGAGGTGCTCACCATCACCATCAGCAGGGGCACTGTGGCTTTGGAGGGTGTGAACAGGGACACTGTACCAAAAATGCAAATGTATCATACCCCACCTCCAAGTACCCACTGCCCCAACTCTCCTCTGGCAATACCCAGCCACCACAGAAATGAGAACCTATGTCCATGAGTGAAGCGATTCTTTTCTTGCTGCTGCCTCACCCCTTGATTCCCCATGACACCAACCATCCTGCAGAAGTACTGGGAGAGCTGCAGCAGAACATAAAGTAAATTTTTCTAATATTCAATGAATTCCAAGTACCTTAGCCACCAACTTATTTCCCAAAGGTTTTTATTTTCACAGGAAAAAATTCCTTAGTATTAGACTTACCAATGCTACAATTAAAATGTTAACAATAAAATATCTTTTAATTTATTTTTTCTTAGGGAGTAATCTTGAAAAAAAAAAAAATTGTCATTTCTATTCTTGCACTGTAGAAAACCCTCAGACATAAGAAATCCTATAGCAAAAGATAATGTTTCTTCCCTGAAGACAGAGTCTTTTATCAAGTGCTCAATTAATCACCTTTTGTTACTTATTTCAAATTCAGTTTCATCTTTTTCATCTCTAGAATGACACCTGCCTGTGCAGCTCCTCTGCTAGGCATTTCTGTCTGCGCTCAAGTCTTGCAGAATGAAAACAGAGTTGGAGTCAGGGAGAAAATATTGAAGGGACACAAACCAGGACACCAGCACAGCGCTTCTACTGCTCTCGTTCCCAAAGCTAATCCACACACAAAAAATATTATCACTATAAACTTTGAAAAAGAGACTTGAGAAAAAGGTCAAGGAATAGAAAGGGCAAAACACTTTTCTATCCTCCTTTTTTAAACTCATGGAGAGATAAAGGGGAAGGAGACTGCAAAACATCAACAGAAAAGAAGAGGAAAAGCAAGGCCATGGGGCTACCAGCTGGTTTTGCCATTAGATCACAGGGAAAAGCACAAGTGAGAGATGCTATGAGATCCCTTTCTTCTACAGAAACACCAAGCAGTACCTGCCTGAATGGCTGTCTGTCTCAAATTCTTCCCTTGCTCATTCTCCCCCCTGATTTAATCCAAATGATTTCATGTCAGCTTTTAAGTACAGAATGCATTTATTTTTTTTATGGGAAAAGTAAAGTATGGAAATATGCAAGGTGAGGTAAAAAGGCTGCAGTGAATTAAACTTGTATCTTAAGTGCTATTCATTGAAAAATATTTTTTTTAAATCATTAATAATGCCTTCTGTAGATTATTTGAATGATTACATATGAAGCTGGAGACAATACTCAAAACCGATTACTCTGAAAAACAGGATAATAAAGAGAAGAAAATATAAGCAGGAAAATTGGAAATTTATAGTTTAAAGTATGATGCTGTTACCATCCTGAGCCCTACAGTCCCAGTGCTTTTGCATCATTCCAGCTGATAAATGCATTAACTAGAAAAGAGAAATTACAAGTTGCTTTTTCTACACAGAAAGGGCACCAAGACTCTGCATTTTATTTATTAGAGAATTCAAAGCAAACCAGATTTTGCTTTCTCTATAAAAAAGCATAAATTTCTCCTGCAGTTTTTGATTTCCCCTATCCTTTTGCAAAGGGTTACAATGGAGTATCATTTGGAGAGGAAAAAGTTGTTGCTTCTTATTTAGTTCCCACTAATCAAATTGTGCCAGTGAATTTTCATCTAAAGATGAATACAAAAGGGAAATAAGTAAATTTGCCGACACCTAATAAAATAAATAATTTTAAATAAGATTTTTTTTCTCTTTTCTGAATTACAGTATAATTGCCAGATGAAAATCATAGTCATCTATACCAATCAGACACTATTTTCAAAACAGTAAAACCCAATTTATTAACACTTTTATTATTTTTAGTCCTGATATTTCTTCTTTAAATTGTAGGTGGGATCATTATTACACAAACCTAATTTCTCAGTGGTATCCCAATAAGATTCTAAAGGAACTAGAATGCAACTGATGTATTCCCGTGCAAATTTCATAGTCTAGGTTTCTAAACCTTCCAAACCCTCTAGTTTGAAGCAATACCACTACAGCAACTCAGGCAGTGAATATACTCATGCTTGCATATTTAACAAACTGAGTTTGAACCACATTGAATAAAAATCTTTCTACAGAAAAATGATGGGCTACAAGAAGTGCTGGTGACTGGTCAGTGTGATTACTGTGGGAGCAACTGCTTAGCGTAGGGAAACAGCTAAGGAACAGGTCAGGAAATTTTAAAAGGAGTTATCAAGGAGATCAGTAGCATCTGGAGCAGTAAGATATTAGTTCCAACTCAATGCATTTAGGAGCCCAGGACAAACTGGCTCAATACTAAACTGCAAAAGGACAATATGAAAAGGATCTCTTCAGCATTTCGGTGTTCTCTGTTTGCTTTTTATCACTAAATGATGAAAATAGAGTGGGCTAAACAATCTGCTCAATAGTACCGAGCTCTTAATGCTCAACCTGTAATAGCTGGACCTCAGCCACCATTTTTAAGCTATTTTAAACCTGCTCTTCCTTCAGTTCATTACAACATACCATAAAATGTATTTGGAAATTTATTTTTTTAAAACTGATTAGGAAAAAATTTAAATTAAAAATAATAATTCTGTTCTTGAGTTCTTGCAAAATAAAGCACAAATTCTATCAGTGTTACTGCAACTACACCCATTTAAATCAAATGCAGGAACGTTAAACTACTCACAGTGACAGCAAGAGATAAGAGTTCCTAACTCTGTTTATAAACATTAGGGTAATTTCTGAAGGTTTTCTGGGTTGAGGTGTGGCATTTATCTATTCTTTCTAAGATGAAAATGTTCTCAACTGCTTCTAGCAGACACTGCTGTTAACACCAAATTTAGTGTGTCTATTTATCATACTAACCCACTATCTTTGCTTATTCCCATCAATTCTCAAGCTTGTCTTCTCATCCTGTATTATTACTTTGTTGTATAAGAATTTCATTGCTATTATTATAATTAAGACTAGAAATTTAAACTCCAGATATGCCTTAGCTTTACCAGTGTCAATTTTATTCTCAGGCAGAAATACAAGATCAGTTAAGCAACTTCAGAAAACAATCACTTTATTTCAAACTATCCAGGTATAGTATCTCTTAGAAACTGCTGAATGTTCCTACAGATGTCATTCATAACAATACAATTTGGGTTGTTCTTAATGAAGAATATAGTTAGTATGAACTAACCATTTGCTTTGTATCATTATTAATATTCTCCCAATTGCTCAGTAGAAAATTAGAGTGTAGCATCACAAATCCAATTACAATGCACATAATGACAATCTGTTAACAGCGTGACCCTAGATGATCCTCCGGAAATCTAAAATATTTATAAAATGTAGACACAGTAAAAAAAGAGTACATTTCAATTAACAATTTTCTGTACTTGCTAAGGAAAGTCTACTTATATATTCATCTGTCCTCACATTGACTGACAGAGGAAACCTTTAGGCAACAACTTCTGGGAATCGAAGTGCTAAAATGCTGGTTCTGAAATGATTATTTATTTCTAAAGTCACCTCTGCCACTGTACAGTAGTTGTTATTATTACCAGGGAGGAACAAACACTGTTTGTGCTTATTCCTTTCACTTATGATTAAAGGAAAAGAAAAACCAAAACCAAAAACAAAAACCAAACCTGTCCTAAACAATTTAGTTCAGCTTGGGACTAAGCATTAGACAAAACAGAGTGTGTAATCAAAACCTTTCCTTGAACGGTGTGAGGCTTCATCCCTTGTGTGGCACCAGTAATTGCACTGGGCTTACAGCAGGAACAGACTAAAGCTCTTTGTACAGAGCAGAACGCACAGTGCTACACTTTGTAAACGGCTATACCTTTCGGATCAGAAAAAGCAGTTATCTTTTAACACATATTCCAACTGTGTCAACAGAAAAGCTCCTGGCAGATTAAGAGAAGTAAGGTTCATCACTGCCTTTTATGTCTTCAAGGAAAAAGAAAATACAGATAGCAAATTAAAATAACAGAAAAGATATCGATTAAGTCTGAAGTGAGCAGGCTGTTTTTTGCTTTTCTCGAATTCTTGCCTGAGATGCAGCAGGGTAAGCTCAGTAAGATAATTTGCCATCAGCAAAACTTAAGGTTGGAAGCTTTTGGGTCTCTGTTAGGTGCTTGCATTCCCCTGCGTGGTGCTCTTGTTTCTATACTTAGCAGGAATCCCACTGAGCAAATGGATTGCATGTGCAAGAGCAGAACAAAATCAGGCTTTTAGTGTGACAACTTTTCTCCCTACAGTGGCTGAGGAGAAAGAAAGAACATTTAAAGTATAAGAGAATAAAAATAAATAATTTCAGAGAGTCTATTTACTAAGCAAACGTGTAACAGGTTTTAGAAAAATGTAACTGAGGTTTACATGTAATCAACACTACCTAAATACTTATGCCACAATGTATAATTGGTAAAGTTCAAGAAGTAAACCACTTAACTCTCTTTTCAACAGTGTTTAGTCACCACAACACAAAGAGCAAATGAAATTAACTCCATAATGTAAACTAGCTCCCACCTGACATCAGTATTTCTAAACTCTCGGATCCGGGAAAAAAAAAAACAGCAGATTCAGGGGAAGTACCCTGTAACCTCCACGCTTTGTTTACATTCCACATTCAGAAGCTTAGGAATCCTGAAACTCATTGGTGCTTCGTGCTATTACACTGAGGCATGAAGACATAGTGTAGGCAGGCTCCTAACTCCTTGGATATCGAGTCTACAGGGTCTGGAAAAACTCCAAACACCCTAACATGAATTCAAACAAGTCTACAGAAACTGTCTACCAAATGAATCAAGCCAAATACATTGCAGTCTTTCACTTGAGGTTCACAACGCCTTTTTCACCTCCATCTTTATTAAAAAGACTGGCCTTCAAGAATTACAGGCCCCTTAGGCCAGTGGCAAAGCCTGGAGTAAGGAAGACACCTTTGGTGGACAGGTTAGGCAACTTTTAAACAATCTGGACATGAAGTCCATGAAGCCTGACAGAAAGCACTCATGAGTAGTGAAGGAGCTGGCTAACATCATTTGAGACCACCCAAGCTGTGAAAGCTTGTGACAACTGAGAGAAGTTCCTGAAGACTGTAAGAAAGCAAATGTCACTCCTATCTTCAAAAATTACAAGAAAGATTCAGTAAAGTACAGCTTGGTCAACTCACTTCAACCACTGAAATGATAATAGAGCATCTAATCCTGGAAACTATTTCCAGGAACATGAAGGACGAGAAAATAATCAAGAATAGTTAGTGCAGATTTATGAAGGGGAAACCATGGCTAACTAACCTGGTTGCCTTCCATAATGAAGTGGCTAGCTTGGTGGATGATGGCGGAGTAATGGATGTTGTTTACTTCAGCTCTAGGATGGCTTTTGACACTATCTCCTGTCATAGACAATCTGACAAAGCATAGGTTAGGTAAGTGCATTGAGGTGATCTGAAAACTGGCTGTATGGCCAGGCAGAGAGAGTTCACAGACTAACAGGAGCTGGACGTGACCTCTGGAGATCATCCAGTCCAACCCCACTGCCAAGGCAGGTTCACCTAGAGAAGGTTGCACAGGAACGCATCCAGGGAGGTTTTGAATGAGTCCAGAGACAGAGACTCCACCACCCCTCTGAGCAGCCTGTCACCCACAAAGTAAGGGAGTTCCTCTTTATGTTTAGATGGAACATCCAGTGTTCAAGTTTGTGTCCACTACCTCTTGTCCTGTCATGGGGCATCACTGAAAAAAGACTGGTCCCATCCTCCTGACACCCACCCCTTAGATATTTATAAATATTGGTAAGATCTCACCTCAGTCATTTCTTCTCCAGACTATAAAGACCCAACTCCCTCAGCCTTTCTTCATATGAGAGACGTTCTAGTTCCCTAATAATCTTTATAGCCCTTTGCTGTACCATTTCCAGAAGTTCCATCCTCCTTGAACTGGGGAGCCCAGAAGTAGACATAGCACACCAGAGGTGGTCCCACCAGAGCAGAGAGAGAAGATAACCTCCCTTAACCTGTTTGCAACACTCTTCTTGATGCACCCCAGGATTCCAATGGCCTTCTAGGCTACAAGGGCACATTGTTGGCTTATGGTCGCCCTGTTGTCCAGCAGGACTCACAGGTCTTTTTCCACAGAGCTGCTTTCCATTGGGTCACCCCTAACTTGCACTGACTTGTGGGGGTATTTCTCCCTCAGTGCAGTTCCCTACACTTGCCCCTGTTGAATTTCATGAAGTTTCTCTGTCCAACTCTCCAGCCTGTCCAGGCCTTGTTGAATGGCAACACAGCGCTCTGGTGTTTCAGCCACCCTCCCAGTTTTGTGTCATCAGCAAACTTGCTGAGGGTACACTCTATCCCTTCATCCAGGTCACTGATGAATATATTCAACAGGACTGGACCCAGTACTGATCCTGGGAACACCACTTGTTACAGGCCTCCAACTAGACTCTGTGCCACTAATCACAACTCTCTGATCTCCACCTTTCAGCTAGTTTTCAATCCATTCCACTGTCCACTCCTCTAACCCACATTTCCTAAGCTTACCTTTGAGGATGATGTGTGAGGATGGTGCCAAGAGCCATACTGAAGTCAAGAAAGACAACATCCACTGCCCTCCTCTCATCTATCCCTCCAGTCATGACCTCATAGAGAGCTATCAACTTAGTCAGACATGAATTCCCTTTGGTGTCTCCATGCTGATGACTTCTGTTAACCTTCTTTTGTTCCACATGCTTTGAGATGATGCCCAGAAACATTTGTTGCATCAGCCTTCCAAGGACAGATGTGAGGCTGACTGGCCTTTCCTGGGTCTTCCTTCTTGCCCTTTTTCAAGTCTGGAGTGACACTGGCTTTCCTCCAGTCCTCAGGCACCTCACCTCTTCTCCAAGACCTAGGGGTTGTGATAGGCAGTCCAGCTGGAGGCCAGTGCTTCACCCCAGGTGTTGATACTGGAGCCAGTGCAACTTACATTTTCATCAATGACCTGGAAAATGTGACAGAGTGTACTTTCAGGAATTTTGCAGGTGATCTAAAACTGGGAGGCAGGAGGTGACTGATGCACCAGATTGGTGTGTTGCTATTCAGGGGAACCTCACCAGGCTGAAGAAATGGGCAAAGAGGAATCTCAGGAAGTTCAACAAGAAGCAACACCAAGTCTCACATCTAGTATGCATTGCAACTAACTCTGCTAGCCAGTCCCTTGTATAGTCAACTATTACATTGCTCAAATTCAAAGACAGGCAGATAATCTTTGTTCCTGTTGCTCTTTCACTTTCTACCACATATTGAAAGTTTTCAAGTGACCAGAACCCCTCTGGCAATGAATGCTCATGGATATAATAATTCTTGTAGCACCATTATTCAGCTTAACCTTTTAAGAGCCAGCACTACTCAATTTAGGGACTAAGCATATGCACTCCCTTGATACAGAAATTGTGAACTAAAACGTGCAAGGTACCTTCACAGGCAAAGCCTTCTACACAGCTCTGATGATGCAGTAAAAAAAATTGATTTAGTGAAAAAGTAGACTATATGGCTGAACTGAATGGTTTCCCCATATTACAGGTGTTAGAGCTTCAAGAAAATCTTGCACCACCAAAAGGATAGGTGAAGTTTTGACAATAGCACAGTTAGACAATAATCCCACCAAAATGTAAAATGTCTGTAAATTCTTCAAAATTAACTTCTACCACTGTTCAGGCAGAAGTTCCTCAGCACTAATGCCAATAAAGATACACAGACTAGTAATTTCTTCACCAACTTTTTCACAAATTTTCATATGTCATGAACACTTGCTCCTGGTTCCTGTTAGTATATGTTCACATTATGCCAGGGAGGGGAAAAAAAATTATAAATGGGTGATCTCATAATATTTGACTCAGACCACATGTATACCTTGCTAATTTATCATTCCATTATTCTACAGAGATCATTGCGTGACATACAATTTTGTAAACCTCTAATTAAAGACATTACACAATGAAATGTTAAAAGCCACCGAGAGTGCTATGTAAATTATCTTTCAAAAGCTTCTGAGCAAGTGTAATCTGTGGTTTAAGACAACCCTGACTGCCATCTTGACAGCATGGACACAGTGTCAACTTGATAATTTGACAGAAGGCTTATGCAGCAAGGTTAACTGCAATATCTTTCACTTCATCTGTTTACCCTAAAAATATTTTAAACTGGGTGGTCTCTTTTGAATGCTATAGAAAAATACTAGCCTTTGAATTTTATCTTAACCTTGCTGTAGTTGAGTTTGATTAGCGACAACCAGATAACAAAGTACTCCTTACCCAAGTGTGCTTCAAGTCTACAAACTGGATCCTGGAACAGCCTGACAAGAACTCCAGACCCAAACCTCCTCTAGTCTTTCTGGGGCTGCAGTGTAGGATGGACATTGAAAGGACCTATGAAAGCAAGACCATCTCCTGGTGACTGCTGGTGACTTTGAGGGATCTCTGGGACACAGTATGATTTTCAGGTACAAATTTAAACTTACAGCCTTACAGGAGTATAATCGTGACATTGAGGTTTGACAATTGGATGTTTCCTAGTATGTGACAGAATGAAACTAAACATTTTCACAGTAATGGCATCAAGCACAAACTACTGCTTCTGGGGATTTCTACTGTTACGTGATTCAAGGATATTAACCTCTTCCTTTCAGAGAGTAAATATTTTTTTCAAATCTCTAAGATGTTTCCCTAGGAGTTCATCTGTGTGCTTTCACAGCAAGAGCTGCTATCATCAGATCCACACACTAAACACAACTAACCCCTAGAACCTTTAGAATTTTTTTTAAATCATCTAAATGGAAAACTTAAAATGAGTTGTTTGTTTGTTTTTTTTTTTTTCACTTAAAGTGAAAAAAATAGATCTTCACTTGAAATGGAACATGGAAACTTCAGTGTTATACAATGATAACTGAACAAGGTTACACCCTGAAACAATCCCAACAGATAATTTTATGATTATCTAACCTGCCCTGCTTTTGCAAGTATGGTGTGAAAGTGCCCACAGCATTAAAACTTTCAAATATGCATATATATTTTATTGTAACATGAATGTCTATAATACAACAATGTAAGGAGCTGGTAAAAACTATACTTAACAATATGGGATTTTTTTCTAAGCTATTATTTTTGTCTTGCCTGTAAATGTCTTGGAGGACTGTGATTTATACTTAAAAAAAACCCGAATTTAACTATCTTCACTAATCTTCTATTTGCATGGCAAAAGGATTTTTCTGATGCTGATTCCTACTTATTCTTTCCAAATAAAACCAATTTATTTCTGTATATAATTTATGGTAAAAGCTAGTGATGAAGATTATTAAACGGATCAAAACATTTTCCCTGTTATATTCCTCAGACAGCACCTTTCATCAGTAACTCTGAAATCCTAATGGAAAAAAAAAAAAAAAAAGAAAATCATCATGGAAGAAAATCAAGCAAGACTTCTTCAATATATATTCTAAAAGGGTCTGCTGCTAACAAGATTATGGGATGTGTTGTCCCTTTGGTCACTATTCTGAGAAAGGAATGACCCTGCTTTCAGTGTCACAGATACACTCTAGCTCAAAACCAATTTTCCTTTCTCCAGGGTGACCATTTATATGGAAAGTACAGCTAAATCCTTTCCATTCTTCACTCAGCTTCCTTGGTGCACATAAAGTCTGAATAATCCCAAAGAATGTCACAAGTGCAACAGATCTAGAAATAAAGTGACAGCCTAGCAATTATGTAAGGTTATGAAGGACTCTCATATACATATAACCTAGAAGTGTGAATTTGCCACTGTTCTTCTGACCAGAGGTTTAAGAAAACATCCAGAAGCGAGGGGTTGACATGAGGAAAAGGAGAAGGGTATGTTTTAAAACATTACGATGAAAATTAAAATTTCTCCCTGCAAAAATTTCTGTATTTTTAAAGAAAGCAGTTTGAAGCAATTTTGACATAAATGTTTATTTGTTCCCTTCTACTTTTTGCTCTTATATTGACATAGATGTGCTAACTGACGTGCTACCTAGTTAACAATTTGCAAGAATAAATTCTTGTTCACAAATACACCTGAGGTGCCAAATGCTACCTTTTCCAAAAACAATCTTTGCAAAGGTGCAAGTCTCTACTGAAGACAAAATTATCAGGGTTAAGCTAACTGGTTTTAAATAGCTCTCTTATTTTTAAATCACTTTATGGGGATATTTGCTGAGGCATGAAAGAGACTTTTAATGGAACACGCAGCACAAACAAGCACTTTGGACTTTCCAGTTCTTCTGAAAAAAATTGAGATTCTCCTGCACAACAAGAAACATTGCAAACAATTAAACCGGAAGATGAAGGGAAAAAAATAATAATGAAAAAAAAAAGCTTTGAATGCTAGAGATGAAGACAATTGAGATGCAAGAAAACTATCCTATTCTTAAATGAAGCTTATTTCAAAATTCCATCTAATATATCAGTCACTTGCTGGTTGTTTGTTTACTAATCCCTCCCCAAATACAAAACTAGCTCCAGGACAGTATTTTGGTTGTGTTAGAGAGGGAAATTGCATTGGAATAATTATATTCTATGGCCTTCTAATTCTAAATGCAAAGTCAGGCAAGAGTGTTTTGCCTTTGGACTAGTCAAAGGTGGCAAGATATTTACTGCACTTCAAGTTTTTTATAAAACTCATTTTTTTTGGATTTGCTTTTGTTCGCTCCTGTATAGATCATGTTCATCAATGCAGTGCTCATTCCATTTTTCATTAGACTCAGGTCAATAATTGTAGCTAGGTAGCCAGTAGCTAAACTGGAATTTTCAGGAATGGTGAGGCCATTTATTGAAGGAACCTAAATTCCTTGGGAACAGTTTGACAAGATTATATTTATGACAAATTGTATCCTCTCAAATCTGTATTTTGGTAAATAAAGCCCCATTCTGACTTTCAGGTGTTAGGCACAGAGTGAAATTTTCCTAGTGAAATATCAGGAGACACTCAAAACATGCATAAGGATTTAGCCATAAACAGTCCTGGACTTCTCTTACGAGAACTTTGCTCTCTCATTACAAACTATAAAAATCTTTCTTCTCCCTCCTCCCTCTTAACATTTTCAGTAATACTAAAATAAAGGTGGATAAATTAAAAAAAAAAAAAAAAGGAATGGGTATCTCAGAAATTAGTGATGCTACCTTGAGGTTTGGAAAATTTCTGTTTCCTTCTCACTTCAGCAACAGACTTGTGTGTGTTTGTTTTTTTTTCCCTCTGTAATAACCCTCTCCTACCCTAATCATAATCTGATACCATATCATAGCATGAACATGATATCCATAAATGACTAAGAGGTAAGCTGTTACTAAATGGACACAATCTATATGAATAAACAAGTTATTACCAACACAACAGCACATACCATTTTCAAGCAAAAGTTCTAAAATGTAAGGACTGACACCAAAATACGCTTAGAGTTGCTCATATCCAATACCAAACCAACAGTCATTTACAAAGATAAAAACACATGACCTGAATAAGGTACTCATAGAAAACTTGTTTAAATGGCAGCAGAGATTTGCCTAAACTCTATAAATTTTATCTTAATCTCTACTTTCCTTAAAAGCAGATATGCTTTACTTCAAAGAATTCAGAAAAGGCTTAGCAAAGACTTATTAACACACAGAGTCAAAGCTGTCTTACTAAGCTTTTTCCAACCTGAAATGCACAATTGTTCTGCTGAGAGAACTATTTTGTATGAAAATGTTGATCTGATAACTGAAAATGAAATACGATCAATTTGGTCTATATAGCAGGAAAAAATACTTTTAAAAAAGGTTCTTCAACTGTCTGAAGTTTTCAAAGAACTGCTTTGTGTAAATCCACAAAATGTATACCTAAAATCTCGTAATTCTTACATTTAAATTTCATATACAAAGAATGTAATGCAGAAAGGACTGGTCGTAGCAATTCAGGCTTGAAAGAAAGCTCAGAAATATTTCAAGGTTATGTTAATAAAGATTACTTAATCACTGAATAACTTTTCATAAACTAAAACTAAAAAAGTACTTGTCTAAGGGGCCACCCTGACCCTAAACCATAACAGTTTACTAGAAAAGAACATCTGCAAGGATAATTAACTAGCAAGGTTAGTTAACTTGCCTAGTTAACTAAAATAACTTAGTCATTAAAGAGGTTAAGTTCTCTGGGCATTCCCTTCATTTTTATTTTTTTATTGTTATTTTATACTGGTGGACATTTTTTCATCAAACTGTAATTCCCACTCATTGTTCAGTTTTCTACATGCAGTCCTAAAATCACACAAAAAATAAGGATCAGCAAGGCAAGGCAGGTTCAGTGACTTGAGATGGCATTCTTCAGTGACTTCCAGCATTCTAATCCCACTGAAAAATGTAGGAGGTCTCATTTTAATGTTAGGAACTGCTGTTTCAAAGAACAGAAGAGTTCTCTCAGAGATTCACTGTATTGCTTCTATTTTCTTTGTGATTCACATGCCACATCCTGTTCATATTTAAACAGTGTACAAGTTGGGAGGAGGAACAGTGAGAATAACCACACTGCTTTTGCTTAAGAGGTTTACTGAATAATGCCCTTAAACTGTTAAATAGATAACTCACAGCCAAGAACAATGTACAAAATGTTGACCAAAGACCTGAACAGCCATGTTCAGCAGATGTACTCGGAAAAAGATAGGAAACAAAGACAATCCCTACTTTTACCAGGGCAACTTTCCTGGTGCTCAGAAAAGATATAGCTACTGAAGTACCCTTAATAGTTAATGTACATTGTTAGGGGAAAACAAACAAACAAACAGTTTACTCTCAAGACAGAACAACAATCTACTCACAACAATTTATCTACTCTCAACAATCTACTCATTCCCCTCCGCCCCCTGCCAATCAATTGAGCCAATCAATCAAGTTTACTATTTGTGAAATAACCACTTTATATTAAGCTACTGGAGTATTCTCAGGTACACCACACCCTGAGTGTCACATCTGAAAGTGATTCACTTGCAGATGCTTTAAGCAAAATGATGAAAGCTGAAAATTGCAGAATATGGAAGAAGTGTAAAAAATAACTATCCCATGCTGCTTAATGTTAGACTAGCCCTTTAATACATATAATTACAAAACTTTGTTTCATCTATGTTTAAATTATATTCATCCCACAGAGGGCATGTTCTAAGAAAAATTCCATTCACTCACAGAACTAAGTTTCATGGGCTTCAAAGTATTTATTTCCTCTCCACCATGTCATTACTTTTATGTAACTGTCAACTGAATATGCTCAAATATGTAATTTTAGGCCCTTTTATACAGAAACCTGTGAATAGGACATCTTCCCAACAGATTTCCAATTGACAGCTAATGGGAAGTAAAATTATAGCCACAGTCTAATCTGTCCTACAGCAAAATCTTAGAATAAATCCCATGGAAGGGTCGCCTCCTTTAGTCCATCTCCAGGTAGAAACCAAAAACAACACATCTATCAACATGTCCCTAGGTATAATTTTGACAGTTTTGACAGTCAAGCCCAGTAAGGTTTATCAAGATACTGTTGATGTTGCAGTTAGCAACATAGAAAAATACGTCTCCACTACTTTTGTATCAAGAATTATCAATGAAGTTCTAGAAATACTTATTTCTTTCAGTTAGCATAAATAATGTTTCCACTCCTTTACTGACACAATGTAAATATGCATCACTGCTCAGGTACTTCAGGCATATTTAAAGAAATTACGTTTAATCAGTGATTTTTCATAAGTGATTTTTAAAACACTTGCTATTCTGCTCTCTATCCCCATCTTCCAGCTCAGGGGCTGAATATCCCCATTTAGTAAGTGATTTTGAAATAAGCTGAAGTATAAGTATAATCACTACGGTTAAACAAAGATATTCACAAAACTTACAGTAAGTGTTTTCCTCTTCACAGTGAGGTAAAACTGGTTTGTTTTGTGCATCTCCTTAGAGCCTCAAATTCTTGGCAAATTAACAGAACTGGAATATTTTGTCCAGATGAGAGCACATTTCTCAGTTCAATGGATTTAAAAAGAAAATTCAAACCAAAAAAAAAACAAACAACCCCTCCTTTAAAATCCAAATCAGTCTTAATTACCACTAGTTCATTCATTTATATCCTCAGATATTTCTTCCAGGAGCAGAATATGCTTCCACTGCTAGAAATATTAATGACCAATATTTCTTACTGCAGCTTTGCTTTCAGGTTAATCAGGGATATTTTTGTGTATTTTTTTTAACCTGTTTAAATAGTGCAGTGAAATAAAAAAGCGATATAAAGGTTCTGGCTCCAGCTCCAATAAAGGCATGAATTTATTAATAAAAAAGCAGAAAATTGTTTTCACTGAATGATGTTCTTAGGTAACAAAAATATTTGCCATACAAAAAGCTCTACTAATCTTTTAGCAACCATGTGAATAACCAAAAAACCATTTACAAACCCAGAACTGGGTGAGTGGCCTTCCATTTATTTGTGGACTTATCATAAATAATGAACAACACCTGATTTTTCTGGCAGTGGAGTTCAATTCAGATCAAGTCAGAAGCACCTGCAGTGCTTCTCCGTGACACTTTTGTATGTGGACCTTATCAGAAAGTCAGAACGGAAAACTCAGGAGCTCCTAACAAGAGTTTTCCCATATGCCTTTTGCCATTTCTAACAAAAATAAACTGGCAATGCTGCATTTCAGTGCTCCTATCAAGTTGCTCAGAAATACAGCAAAGCTGTACATTCAAGCAATAAAGGAAACTTTAAGCTTAAAAGATAAGTACTTTGAATATTTATTTTATACTTATGCCATTTTTTTTTTCATAAGTCATCTAACTTATTTTAAGCAGTGCTAATATAACTGTAGAATTACTTGGGTTGTTAGGCTGTTCAGGGCTTTCACCCCCTCAAGTTTAGCCTCTCTTCAAGGTGGAGATTCTGCACCACACCGGGAAACCTGATTTAGTATGTGATTGCTCGCATTACATTTACTTTTTTCTAACCAAGATTTCTCATGCTTCAGGCAGTGCCCATTGCATTACGCTGTGCTGGCAGGAGTCACCAAGAATCCCTCTGCATCTGCTCTATACTCTCTCATTAAGTAGAGGCAGCAGTTAAGACCTCCCCCCTGGTAGCCTTAACTTCTTAAGGCCAAACTTGTCCAGCTTTCTCAGCTCTCCTTACCCACCCACCCACCCCCTGGCCAATCTC
>JANHFX010026273.1:0-12253 GCA_027560015.1 Chloroceryle amazona
GGCTGTTCCCACCTCCCACCCCACAGCTGTGCTTGCTTTGGCCATTCGTCCTCTTCCTCTCATCTTTGCCATCCACCCCCCTCCCGGCCGGCAAACCTGAGCCACATTTAACTTATTCACCCTTGTAAATATGTAGAAATTAGTTAGTTTTTCTGCCTTTTTTTTTGTTGTTTTGTTTGTTTTTGTTTTGTTTTCCTTGAGCCTATATTTTGCTTGGTGATTTACGAAAAAAAAACAAACAACAAAATCCTTTAGAAAAGAGGAAAAAAAAAAAACGAGTCTTAAAAGTTTGTATGTAATAGCATGCAAATAATATCTGAATTTAACTATGTTGGGAAGAAGCCGAATGCACTATATACAGGTATCAATTGGGTTAAATAATACTGTTTTATAGAGATTTAAAATTATCTATGCTCTTAAAAATAGTGGGGAGGGGTGGGAGGGTTTGGGGGGAGAGGTAACAATTCTAGGGTGACCTGAAAGGCAATATAGTAATATATGGACTGCAAACGGTTGGCTGCTATCTCACTATGCACCAGATTTATTTATTGAACCCTCGGGAAACGGAATATTATTTTAACCTCGGTGTTGAAACGAAGAAAAGGAAAAAAAATGCACACTATTTCTTGCGCAAAAGGAAAAGAAAACGATAATTCGTGCAATTGGAGGGAACGCGGGGACCGATCCTGCACGAAGGAGTGGGGTTTGTTCGTGGCTTTTTTTAACAAGTTGCTTATTTAAAAAAGAAAAACTTAAAAAAAAAAAAAATCGTGGGGGGAAACACAAGGGTCTTGTGGAAAGAGAGCTTGGGAGCCTGGTGCATTTTAGGTACTGATCGTGCAAAGCGTTTTTAACGACCTGTTGTTTCGATTTGTGACGGTTTTAACGATGTTGCATCAAGATAAAAAAAAAAAAATCAACTTATATTCAACTAGAGCCTCGGTCGGGTTTTCTCTCAATGTGGGGCAGGGTGTGGGGTGGTCAAACAGCGTCGTCTTTTCGTTTGGGGTTTGTTGCTGCTTCTCTCTGAGTCCGATGAAAACCCTGAACAAGGGGCTGTGGTGTTGGGGGAGTTTGGAGTGGTAAATCCAGTGATGACCATCACTCGTGAGCCAGGGGCTACCCGGCTCTGAACTGTCTCTTTCACTTTTCCTGACTTGTTTTATTTTCCAGCCGGGTACTGTGTTGTTTTTTTTTTCCCTGGCCAGAGGGTCCTAAGGTGCCTCAGAGACCTTCGTCCCTGCGGCTGCTGAAAAGTCACCTTCGCCCCAGCCTGGATCTAGTTTGCTCCCAGTTTATCCGGCACTGTCCTGAGGAGCTGCTGGCTTGGTTTTTAAATGGTAATCAATTATTTTTCTTTTCCCTTTTGCTTTCTCCCTTTTGAGTTTTTAATTAAGTGTGGGGGGGAAATCCCAAAACAACCAAACACACACCTTCCCTAAAGGAAAACTTTAGCACTGGTATTTTTACAAACGTTTTGGGGTTTTTTGGGACTGGTTGCAGGGACATAAGTCCCTGTCAGTTCCTCTCCGTGCTACTCGGAAGCCCGGGTGCTGCTTCCCTGCACGCACATTCCTGGCCGTGCTGGTCTCAGTGGGGCAATTTGCAACATAGCCCTTGGTCCAAGATATTTCTGGACATTTTATATATTTTTTTCTCTCATCTATATTTTTTTGCACAGGCTCAGCGGCAACGGGTCCTCAGCCAGGAGCTGCCCCAGTGCATTGGTTGCGGCATGTTTCTTTCCTGCCGCGCTCCGTAAAGCACCACCATGCTGATGCAATCCCCTGGGACTGTCTGTCCTTGGGCTTTGTGGGGTGCCTGTGGTCCCAGGACCCTCTGGTCCTGCTTTCCCTGTACCCCCAGACCCCATCCCCCATATTTTGTTGGGTTTTTTTAGCCACTTCGGGCTTGTTGGTGTCATATTTTTGTGTCCAAAGGGTTTTTGAGCAGCCTGAGCTCAGCTCGATATCACTCAGATTTTGGGGTGGGAACTGGGGCCCGTGGAGGGACATTTGTGAGAGAGATGGGCAGAAAGAGCTTGTGTGGGTGTGTTTATGTGCATATTTACCCCGTATTTCTGTTTAGAACTAGGGAAGCTTCCCAAGCCTTGCTCTAAATAAAAAAAAAAAAAATCATCCTGCTTGCGCAGTCTCTTGCAGGACATCGCCTCCTCGCTCTGTTTTGTTTTTGGGGGGGTAAATCAGCTCCACACTGGATTACTCCCCAATTTTTTCTCCTAGCATCACCCCACCTTGGCACAACTTTTTGCAGAAAGCATTTTCAGTTGGCTGCTTTGTGACTATATAAGGAGAGTTTGGGGAGCGGGGAAGAGATTTGGGGTTGGCGCCTTCCCCAGCCTATGCCAGGGACCTCAGCCCTCCACCTATTTCCTCGTACCTGGATCTTGCTGTGATCCATGTTCCCTGTGGGCATGTCCTGGTGTGTCCCTGGAGGTTGGTGCAACCTTTCCCAGCTGTGATGGGGCTGGCTGGAGGAGCAGGGCTGGATTTGGGGCTGTGTGGTGTTTTGGGGGTCTTACTCTGGGATCCAGTGTGATGCCCATGGGTTGTCTGTGGTCATTTCCTGCCCCATGATGTCTTTCTCTACCATCGTTGTAGAGTAAAACCAGCATTTTGGGGCTGAGGATTCCTGATTTTTATTTTTTTTTTCCTGGTTCTGTGGTACGCAGCACTGCTTGGCCCCTCCATCTCCCTCCTCTTTGATTTTATTTCTCTTTTTTTCCTTGGTGCAGCAAGCTGGGAAAGATACAACTTTGTTCTCATGTCGCTGCCCGTGAGCAGATTTTGGTGTTACGCTTTCCCTTTCACCCCCTATCCTCTGAGAGCAGCTTTGGGCAGGGGAGTAAGGATGTGACACCATCTTCCCCCTCACCTCCCACCCCCGCAACTGCTTGTACTGCTGTGATTTTTTTTATTATTTTTTTCTTCTTTTTCTTCCCCCCCCACCCTCCCGAATTATTTTTCTTCCAGCACCTCCGTGAAATCCCCCAAGCAGGGAGTAGCTAGGGCAGGGCATGGGTTATTATTGCCACCCATTAATGATGGTTCTTCATGGGGGGACCTCATACTGCAGCAGCACCCCAGGGAGATAGGGGGGCAGAGTTGCACCCTTCTACCCTGAGGTATAGCTGGAGACCCCCCAGTGGTCTCTCTCATCCTGACTTGCTCCTGGTGCTGCCTGGGGGTGACTGTCCTGGATCTGTCTGTGCTCCCATTTGGTGGATAAATAATAAAAGCTAAGGCTGTTTATGCCCCAGTGCGGCTGGTTTATGACTTGTCTTCTGCACCATGGGCTGGGGAGGGCAGTCTGGTTGGTTGGTTGTTTTTTTTTTTGTTTTGTGTTTGTTTGTTTTTTTGGTGTGACTGCACTATACTGACCTTGTCCGCAGGACACGGAGTCTGTGTGGCATTGTGGGGCCGTGTGTGTGATTGGAGTGTGTTGGCACATGTTTTGGGATTTTGGGGGTGTGGGGTGTTGTGGGACAGGGTGGTGCGTCAGCACATGCCCTCTGCTGCAGGGCTGCGGACATTCATGGTGTGCCATGTCTGTGTGTTACAGGAGGGCGTGTGGATTTTTGGGTCCCTCTGACCTCTTTAATTTAAAGGGGTTTTTAATTATTTTTTCCCTCATTTCTCCTGATCTCTGTGTAGTGTTGGAGCCCCCTTCCCTAAGCCCTTGCTGCTCTTTGGGGGTGGACACTTTATGCTCCCACTGCCCACACTCTCCAGGGAGGATCTGCATCTCCTGCTCTCATCCTTGGTATCTTCTGCACCCCAGCTCCTATCTGGCCTTGGGAAGGGTGAAAGAAGCAGCCCCATGGTCTCACTTCAACCCTATGTGGTGCACCAAGGAGTGGCTGCTTAGCGGTGTGTGTGTGTATGAATGCTGGGGCATGTAGCTCCTTATGCACCACCCACCTGCAGAGCTTTATTTTCTTTTAACTTATTTTCAATGTTTGGGTTTGGATTTGGTTTTGTTTTTGCTTTTTTGGGCGTTGTGTTTGTGTTGTTTTGGGGTTTGTGGGTTTTTTTTTGTGTGTGTGTGGTTTTTTTTTTTCACCTTGCAGGCACCCTGGACTGAGAAAGAGCTGAAACTTCTCCATCCACCCATGCTAATGGGTTTTTGTATCTCTCTTCCAACAGGTATAAGGGTGATTTTTTTTTTTTGGGTGCCAATCACAGCAGCACCTCAGACCATCTTTCCCAAACACACAAAAGTGCTCAGAACCAGTTCCAACCCACCCCCCAACTGGTGCCCTCAGCTCCTCAGGGTCCCCAGATAGCGATTAGCTGGGTGGTTGCAGATAAGGGAGTCCCTGCAAACAGTTGGAAAACAGCCATGGGCTGATCAATGCGGCATTCCCAAAGTGCCCTCCTCGTTCCTTCCTCCCCAGTTACTGATGCTAAAGCCCAGCAGGTTTGTCACCAAACCGCTGCAGCATGTTCTGCGCAAGTCCCGACATCTTGGTAATGTGATAACTCCATCCCTGGGATATTAAATCACGGGTAAGGAAGCGGGGTGGGCTGTTGGGCGTGCGCAGATCTGGGGCTCTGTTCACTCAAAAAGCAGGAATTCATGAAATTCCCAACCAAATAAATCCCCCTCCAACAAAACAAAACCCTCGACGCTGGCTCTGAGAGGCCATGCAGGATGAGCCGTGATTGGGGCTGACCCATCCGAGTTGTGCCCAGAGATAACAATTTTTGGCTCAAGCTATCTTTTTCTTGTGGCTTAGCTGAAGTTTGCTTTTTCAACCTCCCCTTTCTCCTGACCTCCAGGCTCGGCTGCCTCTTCAGTGCTTCCACCTCCCTAAGAGCCAAATGCTGTCCTGCTCACTGTGTATAAAACCATATACGTATATAAAATACATATTTATATCACCTCAGCAAAACAGAGCTCATTTGCTTCTGTCAGCTCATGGCACTTGGCGTGACTCATCCCTATGGCTGGGATTTATTCATAGTGAGTTCCTTCTGCCTTCCCCCAGTGCCTCTGGCACTCGTATCTCCTGTAACCTCGGTGGGAGCAGAGATCCTTCCTGATAGCCAGCACACTAGAAACCACTTGAACAGGACCGCAGCTGGATTTTAATCCCAAACTAGTTGGTTTTGGGTGAGTCTGCATCACCCAGTGATGCTGTTGTAGGAGGTGGGATGAGGGATGCAAAGATACAGGACACTGGATATGTGATGCAGGAGGTGGGATATAGGACGGAGCATGTGAGATGCAGGGTGGCCAGGTGCAGGACACAGGATGTGGGATGCAGGAGGTAGGATATGGGATAGAGCAAGATGATGCAGGAGGTATAGATACAGGGCATTGGATATGGGATGCAGGATGTAGGATATAGGATGCAGGAGGTGGGATATGGGATACATGAAGTGGGATGGAGAAGGTGGGATGCAGGCAATGGCATGTGAGATGCTTGATGTGGGCTACAGGATGTGGGATAAGGGAAGTAACCAATAGGATATGGGAAGTGGGATGCAGAATATAGGGTAGAGGAGAGGGGGTATGGGATATGAGATATGGGGTGCTCCCCTGCAGCAGGTCTCTGTGGCTGTGTGAATGATGCCATGGGACTGTATATTGGCTGCCACTGGGAGGAAGTGAGATGAGGGAGATGGGATGGAGGAGGCAGGATGCAGGCTGCGCATCCATGTGCGTGCAAAGGGAAACCAGCTGCATTTCCAAGTGGGGAACATGCAACAACAGGGTCAGTCCTCAGGTCTGGTGGTGATCAGGTCCCAGCTGTCACAGGACAGCCCTTTGCTGTCCCAGCTGCCCAGTAACTCTCCTCAGCATCACCATCTCCAGTGCCCAGGCATCCCTTCACCCACCGTACTTGTCCCACAACCCCTCATCCCAAACTCCCCAAGGAAGTAATCACCTTAATCCCTAATCACTCACCCAGTAAAATCCAAAGGCTCCTTAGTTGTTTGGTTTTGGTTTTATTTTTCCCCTTTTTCCCATTCCTCCTTTTCCTCAGATGACAACAGAGGGGTTGGCGGGGGGAGGCAGGCAGGTAGAGCATCCTCTCCCCTACCATTCCCCAACACCAGGTTATTTATTCATGTAACAGGACCGGGCTGGAGTGCAGCTCAGTGCTTCCCTGGCAGCTGTCTGCTCCCTGGGAGCACGAGCTGTAATTTGCACAAGCAAAAATAAACTAATTGTTATTTTCAATTTACATAAAGGGAAGCAGGAGGGGGAGGAGGCGTCTGGGGTGGCGAAGGGGAGCCTGGTGCTGCCAACCTTTCCTGGGCAGCATCTGCCATAGGATCAGCTCTTCCACTGCTCCTGTGGGTCTCATCCTGCCTCTCTGGAGGTGATGATGCTGGTAACTGGAGGAGTCAGTGACTACAGAGGTGGAAAGTCTGGACCACCGTCTTCCTCACCATAGGGATGTGGGCTGCTTGCCCACTTCCAGCTGCAAGATGCGAAGCCTGTCTTGAGGGCAGCATGGCCCAAAGAGAGAGGACAATGGCATTTATCGGCTGGCTAAAAGGAAAGACCTGCTGGTGTCAGGCCACTTCTGGAGAGCTGAGGTAAGTTTATTTGAGGGTTTGAGCTTTGGCCATGGTGTGGGTGGATCAAAAAGAAGAGGCTGATCAATGGCAACCATAAAAAAACAAAGCAGGAGCTCAAGCTGAGGGGACACCCCACATGTTCGCCCTCACTCTTAGCTCTCAGTGAAGGTCCTTTGCTTTCTGAGGCCTCTCTTGGGGGACTTTTTCATGCCCAAACGCCTTTCACCTTGGGAGTTTATTGCTCCCACTTCTGCTTAGTTGACCAGTCTCTCATTTGGATACCAGTAGTGATGCTCTAGCCCTTGCTCAACCAATGGGGTGGCTGGAGGGGTCATCTTAATGGTCTTCTTGTAGGAAGACTTTAGACCTTTGAGACCTTCAACCATTTTCTCAAGTGAAAGCTGTGAAAGGGCACCTGGTGGGGATGTGTTTCTGGGGCCTAGGCTTGTAAGGGATGTGAGTGTGGCATTTAATAGCAGAGGGGTGCTCCCCAGGCCAGGGAGGAAGAAGAAGAGAAACAGATCCATGGTCTCATGCATTGGAGGGGGTGGAGATTGGAGATGCTAGTGCTCACCATCTCCATCAGCATCTTCACCACACAGCACAAGAGAGACCTGACCCCTGCCATGCCACCACATCACGAGAACCTTTGTCATAACACTTCGAATGAGATATCGTGGGCGTTTAATTTAGATTTACGCCGACAGGTTCTGTCCGTTAATTAAATATCAATTGATTGTTCGGAGAACACTTCCTTGGGTTTATCGCATTTCTCGGAGACAAATCAAATTGCCATGTCATTAACTTGCAGCTACACAATCCATACATAATTACTGTCTTATTAATACCTTCGAGTTACGAGGAAGTTTTAGGCAATTAATATTTGTGGGATAGTTTGTATCAAGTTAATTCCGTCAGGGTTATGTTAATAATGCAGACATCTAATAAGCTAGGTAATTAACATCTCTCTCGTTAGCATCTTCTCAGATGCCAGTTAAAATGTTGGGACAACCTTTGTGGTCTAGCTGCGTTTAATTAAATGTGTTATTACAGAGGGACTGTGTCTGTTACATGTGAATAAAGCCAGGCTGGTGCAGCACCCCTCCAATTCCAGCCCTGCCTGGTCTTTGCAAATGGTTTGGAAATGGGATCCGGGGAATCTTCCCAAGCCAGGTTGCAGGAGGAGGCATTTTTTCACTGTGCAGGAGGGTCAGGATACTGTCCTGGTCAGTGTGGGTCAGCTGTTTGATTCAGAGCTGGGTTTGGGCTTAAGGGTTGGTCTTTTAAAAAGTGGCCAAAGCTGTGAGCTTCCTCGTGTGGACATGGACACAGTGGAGTGGTCAAGGGACTGGCCATCACCTGTGACCACATTTCCCCAGCAAGCCCAGATTTGGCTGCAGCTCCAGAAATTATTATGATGAAAATTCAGGCAAATTTTAGGCTCAGCTGGAGCCCAAAAGTGGAGGTTTTGGTTGTATTTCTTCCTGGGCTGCCAGCAGGTTTGCCAGTGTGCCCCAGCCCTGGGCTTATGTCACCTGTGTCACTTCCCTGGGGCTTTCATGTTGCCTCATCCCTTGAGCTGGTGTCACAGGGAAATTCTGCTGTGGGTCCCTGTGTGTAAGGGACTGGTGGAATGTCTTCATCTCTTGTCTTGGATATTGCTGGATGCTGCCCACAGGACAGGGATATGCATCATCTGTACATGAGGTCATGGTCATGAGATCTTCACCAGGAGGCATGACCTGGTTGAGCCTGGATGCCTCTGCCCACAGCCTTCCCTTCTATGATGGTCATGAATAAAAGATTGACCTTATCTACCTGGCCTCTTTGTCTTTGTGAAATATTCATCAGCTGCTGATTAAGTTTTAAGGAAGGGACATATTGCCCAGGTGGGTTGTTGTGCTCCAGCTGTCTGAGGCCACAAGTTTGGGGTGGGAAACTGTGAGCTTGGGGTTTGCCTCCTCCCATTGCTCCAGGAGAGGGGTGGGAAGGGCTCTGCTCTTTCTCTGCTCATGTATGGACTCCCTGCAAGAAATTCTTGTGTGATAGTGGAAAGGCAAGGGCCAAACTGGTCTCGGTTCCCGTTTGTGGAGGTGACTTGGTGCGTAGCAAAGCCCAGCACCTCCAGAGCACTCCAGAAAGAGCTGAATTCAAGAGAGGAGGCTCAAGCCTTGCCACCATGACCACAGAGGAAAAAAAAGTGACCTGAATGAGATTCTCCATTCCTGGTAAGCATGGTAGCCACAGAGACAGACACTGTGGCTACATGGTAGCCACAGACACTGTCCTTTCAACAGTACAGCCTTCCTGGGACAGATTTGCTATTGAGATAAAGATGAAATAAACACAAATTTAAATAATTTTCCTTTGTGGTTATCCACAGTCCCTGAAATAAGGGCTCTGCTGCATGTTTCTTCTCTCTCCTCTTCTTGCCCTTATTGCAAGGGCAGACAGGAGCAGCTCAAGAGCTCATTTTTAATTATGATTAGGAACTCACTTGATTCTCTCCCCAAAAGGGTTCTTGCTCGGGGTGGCTCTTCCTGTGCCCTGTGCTGGGACAGGCTGGGGAAGGAGAGGAGAGAAGGATGCTACACCACCTGATGTGCTGGTGGTCAGGCTTAGACTGTCATCGAAGGCAAGGTTGGCTCATACAGCCTTACTGGCCAGAGGTTCCTGTCCCATGAGTATTTCAGGAGCCAGTGTGGAGGGTCCCAAGAGTCTCCTGAGATGGGGCATTAGTGCAGGCTGAGGAAGCACCGGACAGACAGTAGAAGAATGAAGAAACCTGCAATGAAAACCAAGCAAAAGGCTGACAAAGCCACAAGGTCAAGTATGAAATATTGATGGGGCTGTGCTGGGAGGAAGGTGTGGAAGTCCTGGTGAAGCTGTGGTACCCTAGGTCTGTCTTTCTTCTTGTCCATCACAAATGCACAGGCAGCACAGTTCTGGTTGGTGGTTAAAGACGTATGAGCCTAGTTTTGCAACAACCAGATTCATTTGGCAACCCATCTCACCGGTGCTCTTCTGCACTCTGTAAAAGGTGAGTGGTGATACTGGGAGGGGAGAGATGGTGGTCCTAGCGTGAGTGACACTGTGTGGGCTTGGCCCTGTGGGAAGCATCAGGTGTGGTTCTGGTGGTTCGGTGGGAGGGATTGGCGATGTTTGCCCAGGAAGGATGGAGGTGGCTGGAGGTGGTTGAGATGGGAGAGATGGGCAATGAGTTGGAGGTGGTTAGGTGGAATGGGTTGCCAATGGAATGGAGGTGTTTTACCAGGAGGGATGGGCAATAGGAGGTAGTTGAGTTGTAGGGGTGGGCAATGGACTGGGGTTGATTGTGATGGGAGGGCTGGAAGTGGCTGTGGTGTCAGGGACAGACAATGGAATTAAGGTGTTGGAGTTGGAGGGATGTGTGATAGGAGGCAGGCAGACTGTAGGAGGAATGGGTGATGGGATGGAGCCTTCTGGTGAAGGCCTGTCCCCAGGTCTTTTTGGGGCAGCTGTGTATCCTGTTTGGTCCCTCCATGAGAGTAGCAGTTCACGAGGCCTGTACCAAGCATCCTTCCCCAAAACACCACCACATACAGCAGAGATACCAATCCCATGCATAAGAACCATGTCCCTTCCCATCCTTTCCTGCTGCCACATCTTCTCTGGGCAGCCCTTTGAAGTTCCCAAGCTGGTGTTGAATCTACTCTTCCTAAAAGCAACTCACCATCAAGAACTGTATTTTCTTACCCAAATGCTTTCCTTTGGCCTCCACGTGAGCTCATTAGCATTCCTCACCGTGCCCACGCTGATCAATGCGGTGCCGGCCCAACGCTTGACGGTCGATTCCCGTTTGCTGGCAGACTGGACTTCCTTGTCTAATCAGGTAGGGCCCAGCTGACGACGACGTCTTTTTCCCTGCTTTTTTTTTTTTTTTGCACTGTTATTGGTCACCCGCTGATTAATTTCCAATGGGTTAGTTCATCAGAGGAGGAGGCTTTCTGGTTTAATTAAACACAGGGAATTATGAGTGCATATTACCGTGCATCTGGCCCATGGTGGGTTACTGCAGAAACACGCTGAGAGTTTCAGCTTAATATAAAATTAAAAGAAAAAAAAAACAAACCAAACCCCTTGGAATAAAAGGTCTCTGGTCTTTATGCTTGCAAGGACAGTGGCCAGCATGGGAGCTGATGTAAGCGTCTTCCTGGCCACCTGTCCCAGCCCTCTCCACAGGCTCTCACAGGCATCTTGTTGAGATGCTGTACTCAAGACAGTGAGTGTCTCCAGATATTACAGGATGAAGCGTCTCTTTCCTACAGAGACCTTATGGGATGGAAGAGCAGCTTCTATGCTGAGCATCCCAGCACCAGCTTTGCCCCTTGTGCTGTATTGTCCCTCCAGGAGCTATGTGCACACACAGTTCTGTGCGCAGATGCTCGCTCCTGTTGGCTTTGCCAGCTCCTGGTCTCCTTGTGAGGAGGTGCCGAGTCAGCAGCCTGCACATCTGCAGCGCGGGATCCACCGGAGGATGATATTAATCAGTGTTTCTCCTCCTGGGTTTTGGCAGCTTCCCTGCGCTTGCAGCTGTGCCTGCGCCCTGGGAAATAAGCTCCAGTGGCTTCTCCGCTGCCTGATGGGGGGGTCACACATTGTCCCCAGGCCCTTTAGGGGCTGGGGGGGGATGTAGCACCGTCCTGTGGATAAGCTGGAGGGAGGGGAGATGCTGCTAATGCCTTAGTGGTGAGGGGTGCTGCCCTGGCACTCCCTCCCCAGGGATAAAGCAGCTTAGTCTCCATCCCTCCTCAGACATGTTGATGATCCTTGAAACATCTTTGGACATTATGGACATATCTGGACTAGTCTATGGTTGTATGATTATCTGAACCAAGGAGATCAACCTGCCCAGCACTTGGTGCTGGATGAAGCAGCATGATCAGGGTCCCAAACTCTCCCCCCGATTCTGAGAGTGGGGGATAAGGTAGAGAATAAAGTGTCTCAGGGCCTGGGGTCCTCACTAGAATAAGGTACAGCACAGAGGTCCCACACGGCACATGCTGCTCAGCTGTGCTCTCACACCGTCACACCATCATCATCTAGAAGCTGTTTGGTTCACTAGGGTAGCACTGAGCTCCTTATGGGCCCTAATAAATTTACCTCTGTGGGATGGGTGAAGGAGAATCTTCTCCCAATAGGGATCTCCAACCCTATTGTTGGAGAAGGACCTTTCCCGTGCCTCAGTTTCTCTGGCTCCAAAAGTGGCAGGAGTGGGCTGTGCTTAGCCCATCTAGCTGAGGGTTATATTATGTTGCCCAAGGGACTTCTGGGGCAGGGACTGCCATGTGCATGTTCTTTCAATTCTGTTTTCCATCACCTGGATTTCCAAATCTCCTTTCTCATACCCGCATCACAGCGGCTGTGGGGTAGAGGGAGGCAATGATGGGACAAACGGGACGTGGTAGCTAGGGAGCTGCTGCCCCATGGGCTTGGGGACGCTTCAGCGGCAGCTGGCGAGCACAGGGTGGGTTTGCTCAGCCCTTGCTGGCCTTCCGTGTTTTGTTTATCGCTCTGTGCTCCCTTCCCCATGGGCATTGGCTTTCCGCAGGGGTTGGAAGCAGGAGGGGTGCAAGAAGATGGGGGAGCCTCATAGTTCAGACGGGGGCAGTAAAAGCTTACACTATCCCTGTAAGGCTTTCTTGATGTCGTTTGGCATT
>JANHFX010026274.1:5983-20172 GCA_027560015.1 Chloroceryle amazona
GAGTGATGCCAGAGATAGGGATGAGTTGGCAGGAAAGGGGGAAATACCAAGACTGTGGTATTTTCGCAAAAAAAAAATAAAATAAAATCACAAAAGTACTCTAAGGGAATTCTTGGGGGAACTGTATCCAACCAGTGGTCTGTATCAGGTAGCCTTTACATATCCTGTTTGAAGAACCAATACTTAAGCCTTTTGCCATTCCCAGAAAGGCATGCTCTTTAACCTACTTTTATTTACCTATATTTTTTTTACATGTGTTTATCTGGGCAGGCGTGTGCATGTTCACCTTTAAGTGCCTGTGTAGCTTCAGGCACGTATCCCATCTGTTAAAAGCAAAGTCTCCATTTAAGCTGATAGAAATGGAGGTTTGGAGAGAAAATGATTGCAGCTCTTTCTTTTAGTATATTGCCATTCATAAGTGATTTCACCTGATATTTTTGCAGGTCTTTTGATTTATTCTCAACTAAAGACAGAACATGAATTCACATTATTATAGCTGATTACTGTTCGTGATATTCTATGGAACATTTTCAGAACAGCTGATAATAAAAAATGAATATACATTTTGGAAGTAAAAATCAGCACTTCATAGAAATATAGGTTTGCCTACAGCAATCTATAAGCTTAATTTGTTTTCTATTTATTTTTTCAGTTGCTAAAAACTACAAGGACCACCAAATTTTCCCTTTAGTGGAAATATATGCAAAGATGTGTTTGTGATTAAAAAAAAAATGGAGCCCCTTTAGAAATGATTTACAAAAATCATGCTAGTTATCCATTTAAATATTTGACTATGTCTCAATAAGATATGCCAGAGGAAAGAAGTACAAAGATATGCTTCAATTTGGGGAAGCAACTAGTGTCCTATTCAAATTCTGCCTTTACATGGAAGCCCATGGAAAACCTGTCCCCTGAATGAGCTCTGCACTGATGACCTCTCTTTAAAAATCTCTGCTGCAGCTTCACCACTGGTGAGAGTGCTTGCTAGCTTTGATCAGTGGTGAAGGATCTAGGCTAAAATACTGATTCACAGATGGAGGAAATTTAAATAATCATCCAGACATGAAATTTTGCCTATTATATCTGGTAACAGAG
Source organism: Chloroceryle amazona (assembly GCA_027560015.1). Lineage (NCBI taxonomy): Eukaryota > Metazoa > Chordata > Aves > Coraciiformes > Cerylidae > Chloroceryle > Chloroceryle amazona. The sequence continues at coordinate 7,079 of JANHFX010026274.1, forward strand.
TGCATCAGCACCAAACATCTCCCCCACACTTGCCTCCACTCCCTCTGCCAACTGTAGCCACCCCCCTATACAACCTACTCCCTACAGGAGTGGGAAATCCTGCAGCAGCTATTTTCTTTGAGAATAACTGCTAAAAAATCCAGCCTCCAACCACAAACTAGGCTGCTCTAGTACAGACCACAGGCTGTTTCTGGTCTGACTGACTCTACCTACAGAATTGTTACTGCTCTGTTCTTCCTACGGCAAAGCTAAAACCAAATGCTCTTCAGTGTAAGTCAGCTTCTTGAGCAATAATAAATCGGAGTAGTTTGCCTGTGCAGCATACTGAAGAGAAGCTTTTAAAGCTTTTTCTGTGAAAGCTCACCAGTCCCCTCCGTGAACAATGCTGCTCCTCTTTCCACTTTAAAGGCTCCTGCCCTTCTTTGCTTCTCTTCCCACCTATCTGTCTTTGGCTGCTTTTCCAAGGGCAGACAAGAGCTCTGTGCAATTTTCTGTATCTCTTGCTTTCAGAGAACAAAATACTGTCTTACGTCTAAGAGAACTGATGCACTCTGCTGGCTTCAAACTTTAAAAATATCTCCCTTCTGAATCAGCTGTTGAATAATTTATATTTCTTAGAACTGAGCTATGTACATTTTTGCTTTGATACATATGGTATAGTTGTTTCTCTTTCCTTTCCATTGTCATCTTGTTTTTCATTTAAAATTTCAATGTAGGAAATTCTGAAGACTTCAGAGCCTGTGAAAATTATTTGGGGTTTGGGAGTGAGAGAGAAGGGGCATGCAATTTGCTTGTGAGATTTTTTTTTAAGGGAAGGAAAAACTCTGAACAGATCGCAATTAGAGGCTCTGAAAAGTTATAGTTTCTTCGATGGCCAACACAACATGCCAAACAAACCTACAAGAGATTCCTTAACTTAACATGCCTGGAGCTGGATACAGTTCCTCTAAATCAAAGCACAGCTCACACTAACAGTTCCAGTATGTTAGTGGCTGGATGGTTGCTTTATGAAGAATTATAAAGTGACACAGCATTCTGGTTGAAAAAAAAACAACAAACCGCACACCACGCTTTGATGTTTTTAACCACTAACTTCAAGAGGACCAACAGAGACCTTCCTGTTTTTATTGCAGCCTCTCTATCATCCCTCCCCCCCTGCTCCCTCCCTCCGTTCCCACTGTTAGATGGGGGACTGTTATCTTTCAGTCACTTTGTAAGCCTGACTTGTTTACAGACTGAATGTCTCTGTTTATAGGCCTGTATCAGAGAACAAACAGGGCAAGTGTGACTTCCTAGGATCTGAAACGTGATGCTTTTTCCTCTCAGGGCAAGCAGGAGTGGCAAGGGAGGGGGGAAGGAAGGAAGAGAGAAGTCCTGTAATTGTCCTTCTCCTTGTCCCTCTTCTTCCCTGCAGGTTTAAACGTACACACCTGTATTGTACCAAGATATTTTAAATGAAGCAGTTGAAACTCCATGAAAATGGACAGCAATTGTCTCAGTAAAAACTAGGTCCACTTCAGAATCTCATCCACCAACAAGAAACATCAATGCTACATTAAGATTTCTCTTAAACCAACTATTTTTAAAGATTTATATTATCAATCCATTTAGATGTTCATTTGGGGAAAGTTGAAAGCTTTTATCACATTTTTACAGGAGACATTTGGGGGTGTCAATGGGGTAATTATAAGCATCTACACTGTAGGTCACAGTGTTTCAGCTCACAGAAACCATTATTGGCATGAGTTTGGATATTCCTTTATCTTGAATTAATATTTTACCTTGGGCACAACCCCAGTAAAGTGAATAAGAATAATCCTTAATGAAGGATTATTAGAATAATTAGAATAAAATAAAGAATAATTCAGACTACTTGAGAGACAGTTTTTTTATATTGCTAATGGCAGATTTCTTTTCAGTTCTCTGTAATGTTCAGGTTATAAATGCCCCAGAGGAGGTATGGTTTTGTGCTTACTAAGGGTGTCTTAGTTTTACACTGGCAATTTTTATTTTAATTGAAGGATTCATTTTTATAGGTTTCTGTTTTCAAAAGGCTTACTTTTGCACAAATGTACACTTGGGAGTACAGGGGAGTTTTAAGAAGGGTACAAAGAAGCATCTCACATTTGATCTTACAGTACTTCATGGAGACAGACCAGGCCAACCAGTTTTGAGCTAGCTTTATCTAGACTTTCTCTTGTAGGTTGCTCACAAAGAGACCAAGAAGCTTTTGAACTAAAAACAAACAAACCAAACCAAAACAACACAACAAAAAAATGAACAAAATCTAGAAAGTTGACTCTTTACACAAAACCCCTTCCAAATAAGTAGATCAGACAAATCATAAGAGAGAAGATTTTTACACATGGCTCTTCCTTCAACAACTGTGCCCACACAGGTGGGACCTCAAGACACCAGCACTTTGTTAGACATAGCTCAGTTACACTGCAAGTAGCAGCAGTGCCCCGTCACCTCTGAGTCCTCCCATCTACTCTGAGACTTGTCTGCTCCTTGTTCCTTACCACTGTCTCTGAGTCAGACCTGGCAAGGTCTGCACTGTGGCTCTCTAGTCCCCATTGACCCTTCCAGTGTGCTCAGTAGCACTCCAGCAGAATAGCAATATTCTCTCCCACCAAAGATACCACTATAACTCCTGGCTTCTTACTGACAGATTATGCACCTTTGCAGAACACAAAAACAAATTCTCCCTGGCCTGCACGCACCTCTGCTGTGCAAAGAGACAGCCCAGTATGAGCTGTGTCAGTTCAAATGGCTAAACTTTTGAAGTAGAAGTGAGAATTTGGTCCACCTTAAAAGCTCGGGTACAACTTAATCAGTTCAAAACACAGCACCCAAGTGAACATTACCTAAATGTGTCCTAGTGTCATTCTGCCTGCTGCTAGCAGCAAAGTTGTTCCTCCTTAGCTGGCCTAGCCTGAAGACATCCAAAGATACTGGCCTTTCATTTTTCTCTCACAGCAGCAGATTCCTCCTGCAGAGATTCCCTGTGTCCTTCCACAGGCAGCCAGACCCACCAATTTCCAGTGTCATCCTTTTGCTTTCAGGTCCTGCCTCACAGGAGGCATGGGCTGGTGCCTTTTTCTGACATTTCACACCTAGGCGGCTTCCTCAGCGCAGACTGCAGAGCACATTATGCAAGATGTGGGCTTCTCCTGCTGTCTCCTTAGTCCGGAAGCTGTGGAGACCTGTGAGCTGAGTACGTGCCACTCCTGCCAAAAAGCAGACAGCAAGCAAGGAGAGAAACCAACCCTTCACAGAGCGCCAAAGCCTCCCAGCACAGCTCAACATAAAGGGAAGACATAGATTAGTGGCTGTTCTGTTTTGTTTTAAACTAAATCATTTGGGCCATCTCTACCCTTTCCAGTTTTTGGTCTCATCTGAGGAAAACAGAGGAAATTAAACTATATGAGTAGAATGTGGTTTTTAATCATAACCACTTTTTCCCCTAGAGACCAAAAGCATATGGTTGAATTAATGGACTCTTTCCATTAATCACAAAGGGCCCAGGATGGATGCAAGAGAAGTTAGGTTTTCCTCATCATGCACAAACTTCCTTCACCTTTCCAGCAGTTTCACATGGGGATGATGAAGCCATTTAGTCTAACAAAAGACCTGGCTTGAATCCTGGATCAGAATTCACATTCACATTAATTTCTGGTTTTGGCATTCAGATATGATTAACTCTACTTCTGTCCACTTTTGCATGCTCCTCCTTTAAAATGGTTAAAAGAAAAAAAAAACAAAAAACAACAAAACCAAAACAACACACACAACACTTTAATGCTCACTTCTAACTACAGAAACGGGGCTAAATTTGAAACACATGCCTGTCTTGTGCATTGCCTGCCAGGAACTGTAGATGACTCCCCTGTACATAAATATTGTCAGATCCCATTCCAACATGTATAATTCTGCATACACTAAAGGCACCAAACTTTATGTTATGGATTCTACTATGTAGGAAACACCTAGACACAATGTGACAGGATTCTTAGCCCTTTTTGTAGCTCTGGTCTTTACCATAGAAGTCTGTGGCAAATCAGACACAACATTTTTTCTCCCATGGCTGAAAGTAAAGCCTTCACAGACCTGAATAGCTGGAAAATCACATGTACTATTCCTTAAGTGTCCAAGGATAATCAAGACTAAACTTGAAGCTACAAAACTATGTGAGATTTAGAGACATTCAAAAAGTGCGTTAATGCACTGATCTAATTTTCAGACTAAAGAGAATAAATATTTTAAGTCCTTATTGAAACAGGTAGCATTCAATCAGTATTATTCCTGTAGCTAATAGGAGCTCAAGGCATCTCACAGATGGACAATTAAATTCATATTCAAACCTTCAACTTTCCCCCTCATTTTGACAAATTCTAGCTGCATTGTCTTCGACATCAATTATCACACACTAGTCCCTGTGGGAAGTATTGCCTCTGCAAGTACCAAGATCCAGGTATAAGTATCCACTGGAGAACTAAAAGTCCCAGAGCCGATACCTCTCACACAGGGTTGCTCTTGAGTTGTGTGAACAGGCTGACTGAACATGGGTTCCTGTTAATACCATAAACCAACAGGTTTTCTCCCCTCTTCAGACCTACTTCTGCATGCCTGAGCAGTGTGAACCACAAAGAAGGGCTTATGGGCAATTATGTTTCTAGAGCATCAAATTATGTTACAAAAAGTATAATTTTCTTTATTGTATAACTTTGAGCTACTTTGCCCTGTGAAATCCATCACAAACAGAGAGAATCTAGGACCTGAGAGTTTTTCCCAGAGAGCTCAGGTGCCAGCTGTTATTTGTGTTCCTGTGCATATATCTATGGTGACATTAAAGATCACAGAGAGGATCAAGGCTTTAACTCCACCAATGGGAAATAGTTGACAGGGCACTGAGTATCATGGTTGCAGGTTCCTTTCCAAAGAATGCCACTTACTTGTCCCAAGACCTTTACAGATGTACTGTGCCCTGCGAGACTGAATTGTTCCCACATGTCGTGGGCTGAAGCCGTATGAGCTCTACAACAGGGACTCCACACCCAACTACAGCTCTGTACAATGCCTGGGACCCCATGGCTCTATTACAATGCAAGCATTAATTAACAGCCTGGGCAGGCTTTGTGCAACGGTTGCCAAGCCAAGCTCTTTGCCTTGCGCTGAATCGCTCACCCTGCTTAGCTTTTTAAGTCTTTAAGTTTGTAATTTACTGCAATGTACTAAATTATATCATCGAAATTTTGCGGTGTGACTCCTCTCCACAAGTTACTTTTGAACAATAACAAGTCATCATATGCTTGTTCCTGTGCTCTGATGAGCCTTGAACTTTAATAAATGATTAATCCTATTTAGAAGTAATTTAAGACTGCCTTAACTGCTTCTTTCCATGAAGTGTCACTTTGACATCCTCTGTTGTATGCATTCACTGCAACTTTCACACGCTGTAAATTAAGAACATTTACACATGCAATTAGTGTTAAATAAATGTCTGAAGAACTCCTTGGGGATTAAGCAATTAGATGGCATCATGGAGTACCCTTTATACTTAACACTTATGAAGAAAATAATCTACTCGTTTTGCACAAATTGCATACTGGGCTAACCACTGTGCTGGCAGGAAGTGATAGGCCAAATTGCCAAACACAGCTGAGTTCATATACATCACCTTCTTCCCAGCTCTCCCATCCCTCCCCCACTGACTTAGAGAAATTAATATATAAAATTGTGCTTGGGATAGTACTTCATTATTAAATTATTCCCTCCATAAAAAAAAAAGAATTAAGATCTTGATTTTTTGATGTCATAGTTAAATTACTTTTTAAAAAGTCTGGGAAAAAATACAGCTACGTACACTCTGTCCATTTACACAGCCAGTGACAATAAAGATTAACCTTTTCATATCCTATACTTATTTTATCGTGTATGAAAACTGTAGTCAGTATATGCAGCAAAGTATGCAAAGAGTCTTAGAAGGAGAAATACTGTCACACTAGAGCACCTTGCAATTGGAAGTGTGTATTTCTTCTATACACCATACACACACACCTAAAGCATACTGAAAATGACAGCAATTGTCTGGCAATGTCTATGTCTGGTAGTCACCAAAATGATTGTTTAAACACCAAAATTAAGGTGTTTGGATTGAAGAGGACAATGAATTTTTATTCCTTGAAGTTCAAGGTTAAAGTGAATCCAATTCACTTTCATTAACAACCATAATTCACAGCCAGCCTGGAGAAGAGGGGACATCTCACCTTGATAAAGTCGTACTTAACACACAGAATTACACGCAAACAAACAAGAGGTGGGCACCAAAAAAGACAAAACAAAAGCAAACAAGGGTCAACCAAACAGAACAGCAGCTTTGGAAGGAGGGTGAGCACCCTGAGTGCGTTGAAGTCAGAAAAAGTTGTGCTGACATCAGGACAGGGGTACCGCCTCAGTGCAGTGTGTCCTCCACCCTACCAAAACAGGCTACGGCTCACAGAGGTTACCCCCAAAGCCACACACCCTCCCTACAAAGAAGTCCATTGTAACCGAAAGCTTCAGAAGATGGTTAGCGCTGGGATACAATGAAAGTGGTGTAAAACGTGAACTAATTGAGGCTGCATTTCACGAGAAGAGAGGACCCTGTTTGCAGGGAAGCAGGATTTTTAAGTGCCAAGCATAAAATAAATAATTAAATAAAATCGGAATAATTAAAACAACAACAACAAAATAGTAGAAAGCGCCCACACCAAATCCCAAAACATAAAACAGCTGCAGGGAAGTTGTTTTTCCACTTGATGCAGCCTATAGAAATTGTTTAAAAGGCACCCCTGTGGATGCGGAGTCATCCCCATGCCAAGAAATCCCAATCTCAGAGTGCCAGCGCCACCTTCTTGCGAAGGAATTTAGTGTCAGGCTCCGAAAACGGCGACCTGCGACGCCAAGAATTTGCTTGCGTCAAATCCCGCACAGTTTTTTGTTTGGGGCTACAGAAGACGCTGGGTTGGCACCGCCGGGCTGGTGCAGACGGGCCCCGCACCTTCCGAGGGGAGCCGGACGGAGCCACGGCACCCCCCGGCTCCGGGTCCCACTCTCCTCTTCCGGGACAGGCAAAACACAGTTTTAGGAAGAGGGCAGCTTAAAACTCATGGGAAGCCATTTAAAATGGGATTCAACTCAGTATCCTCCTAGAAGGTGTATTCTTTTTTCTTGGTGTTTTAAGACATTCCTTCTACGGGGGGGGAGGGAATTACTAATGTTATTTTTTTTGATGCAATATATAATAAATTTTCCGAGTAACTTTGATCAATCAGAAGCAAAATGTTTCTCTTATATAAGTAAGTTTTCCATAGATAAATATTCTTACAGCAAAAAAGTTAAAAAATAACCCCAAGATGTTAGTGGGTGTTAAAAATATTTTAATCATATTTAGGTCTCATAGAATTACATATTTAGGGGATATAAAGTACTATAATCTTCCATACTCAGAATCAACAATGCAATGCAATGCATTTTTAAGTCAGTGAAGGGAAGACCAAAATAGCCATCAGCTCCCTGGAAGACTGGCTAAGCTCCTCACTAACCAACCCTTCCACCCATCAAGGAGTTCCATGGAGGAGAGTCCATTGAGAAACCCATCTCTTCCCCCCAAAGTCAAGAGACTCATGGGTGAGGTTGCTGATTTTTTTTTTTTTTAATCTGAAATGAACCAGCAACCTTAAAAAAATTTTTTTTAAATTGCATCTCTTGAAGAATGTCAGAGTTACAAAGTTTGCCACATGGATGTCCTCAGAGCTCAAATTCTCTAATGAATTACAGACACAGCACAGAGCTGGCTGTTATCTCAAAGTACATTAAATATGACATGAAGACATCTTCAAATAACTTCTGAGCCTCTAGAGTTTACCTCTCCGAAGCAACTATTAATCAAGGAATTCTTCTGATGCCATCTACAATTAAAGAAAAATATAAAGATAAACCATTTTGAGTGCTCTGATCATTTAGTCCCTATGCCGTCACTGTAACGTAACTTCAGTCACCAGATAGCACAAGCAATAGCCTACACATTTTAATGCATTTCTTTTTTCCCATTTCCACTTGGAATGAATGTGGAAACAATGAATTCCCAAAGTGAAACACTAAATGTTTCTATTCCGAGTGTAACTAATGAGGAAACACTCCAAAGAGATTTTCTTTTCCGATATGGTTTTGCATCAGGTGATTCAGATAAATATTGCTGGATACATATCTAAAAAAATAAGTCCCTGAACATTTCAAGACTTGCTTTCTCCTGCTATCCTGAGGTTGGAAGTGGAATAGCAACAACTACAAAAGGATGTGACCTTTTAATTGCTTCCAGGAATCTGGATCTTGCCTGTTCTTTGCTGCATGGATCGAAGACATTTGTGAGCGAGGAAGAGAAGCAGAATCTAAAGGAAGCACATGCTGAGGTTACACATCCATGTGTATATGAGGAAAAAAAATACATATTTCCCAAGGTAAATAAAGAAGTTTGCATTGTACTTCATAGCAGTTTGCTGTATGTGTTAAAAATCCGTCCCTCACCTATACGCTGAAAACATACCAGATTTCTATGAATTTAGACAACTTCAGCAAAGCTGTTAGATACCTACCTTCTGCTCTTAGAACTCACTGAGACTGCAGACAGATTGTCAATGTTAGATTATTATATGTATAAAACTTGTGTATATGTAGACATACCCTTGTAACTAGTTGCTTCTACAGAGGGAGAAAAAATGCAAATAAAGAAATAACAATGCAAAGACAGAGGACACTTGAAAAAATATAAAACAACAGCTGAGAATTTGTGATTAAAAAAAAATAGTATTTTCAACTTTTGAAACTCTTAAAAATGTTGATTATTGTTGTGAAATGTGACTGTATTTCACATCCTCTGCCTTAATCTCAGGGACATTTAGTCCTAATACATTTAGCTGCTTAAGAAGAAATACCAGTTAAGCTCTCCAGCATGCATGCATGCACGCCTTCCCTGGGACTCCTCAGCAATTGGCTGCAATACGTGTTTCCCTTGCATAACATGGACTGGCAGTAGTCACAACACAATGGCAAAGGTGTTCACCCAGCACAACCTGGAACAGCACAGCTAGACCCAGTGTTACTTTGAAAATGGAGCTGCACTGATGCTACTGAATGACTGGTGGGGTGCTGGGGAAAGTGCTGACCTGGGTCTCTCCCAGTCCTGCTGTCACTCCCTGCTCACCCTGAATCGGCCTTGCCATCTCTGGGGGACATGTCCCTGGAGGCAATTACATTCCCAAGGAGCTCTTTCTCCCTACCCAGAAGATTGTTCCCATGGGTAAAGCTGAAGCCTACCTCAACCTTGCCCATTTCTCGTTGAGAGCCTGTATATATACATATATATATATTTAATATCAGTTACAGGGAAGACAGGACATTCTTTCAAGCTTCCAGTATGTCAACATACCGTACAAACAGAATTAGCAATGCAGCAACAGGTCATTAAAAAGACTGCAGACCAACAAAAATCGAGAGACATCTGAAAAATGAGGGGCATGGGGAATGTCAGGCCTTTTTCATCACAGTTGGAATAACCTAAATCTCCCATAGTTTCATACCTTCACAGAGAGAGATGTATTTCAGAGAACTACCTGAGCAAGGAGTCCTATAAATAATCACATATTTTCACACTTCCTTTTCCAATAACACCCTCCCTATCACTTAATTGCCTCTGCTCTTTTGCTTTTTCCTTGATACACACACACTCCTATGAAGAGTGGGGAGAGGCATTCAGAAAGCGGTTTTCTCTCTCGCTAGGGGCCTTGCCATGACAGAGGCACCCTGAAAGCTGCAATCTGCCTTCCCCTCCTTGCAGGCTTTAATCTGCCTTCCACCTTGAAATAACAACATTATAAGGAAAGCCATGACCGATTCATTTCTCAAAGAAAAGGCTAGCATTTGGAATATCACTATGAGCACTCATCTAGAAAGGGTCTGCATCAGTATTTCCTCTGCCATCAACCAACTGAAGGTGAAATATTCTATTTTACCAGTAATATCTGAATAGCAGCTCTATTCCTTCTTTATATATATATTTTTTTTTAAAGTAAAATTTAAACCCCCCTTCTTCCCCTGAGTATTCACCATTTTATAATCTAGTCTGTCCCAGTGCAGCATGAGCATTCACACAGGCAGCTATGATTTTAACATCTGCTTTTCATTTTCTTAACAGGAAACCAACACAATTTCCATGACAAAGGAGGATTCTAGTATTATACTCATTTATCTGTCATGTGTACACTTTGCAGCATTTGATCTTTATTCTCTAGACACTTAAAAAATAATCGAGGAATTACTGCTTCTTGACAACACAAACAAATAAGGCTATCTATAAATAAACCACAGTGAGGACAGGGGGAGGATTGCTTCACACCCACAAAATGACTGCTGCAGGGCTAGTTCTCGTTTATTTTTTGGCCATCATTGGAGATCGGGAGGTGAACATCCTTTCTGAGTCCTTTTGTGGGAGGAAGAGTGGCCCTCACACAGAGAACCTCTGAAGAAATTATATAATTTTTTCCTCCACTTCTTTCCAGTCTCCCTGATGGGGAGATGTTTTTTTGTGGGACAGAGAAGACAGGAGATGACATCCTAGCAGACAGCATATCCCCCACTGTACCCTCCCCATACCTGCACACTGTCAGCTGGGCTTCATTTCCAAAGTGCTGCCCAGCAGAGTGAAAAAAAGTTTTTTTGCGAGATATTTGCCATATCTCCACTCTACAAATTTCAGTTTCAAAACCCAGTAAGTGTTATATTCTTTAAATAAATTGCAAGCACAAAACCATTGTTTAGTTTAGGTTATACTCATGTAGGGCATTCACACTAGCACCCACCTTTTTTTTTTTGCTTTTCTTTTTTAAGTTTTATTGCTTATAGCATCTTCCCATGACTATCCAAGTCTGCTGTTCAAACAGCTACAGAAGAAAACATCCAGGATGCCTACTGATTTCTACAGAAGTTGAATCAGGGCCATGTGCAGTAATAGATGCAATCCACTGAGCCTTTTTTGAAGGCTCTGAAATTATCAGCCCCTTGATTTATCATAGGATCATAGAATGGTTTGGGTTGGAAGGGACCTAGTTCCAAACCTGTTGACATGACAGGGATACCTCCCACTAGACCAGGTTGCTCAAGGTCCCATTCAACCTGGATTTGAACATATCCAGTGATGCAGCATCCACAACTTCCCTGGGCAACCTGTTCCAGTGTTTCATCATTACATGTTATGACATGATATGACAGATACGTTTTCAAAAGGACAACCTTTCTTTTTTCCTCTTGCCTTCTACATAAAATGTTACTCATTATAGAAAGGTATATTTGTAAAGAAACCTTCAGAACCCATCAAATAAGTTTTATAAGGATATCATTTTGATACAGAAAATTAAAGAAACTGGTTTAAATTGTTCCAGTTTAATATCTTCACTGTCAAATTATGAGATTGACCCTGCAAATGCTTCATTACAGCTGGGATTTTCTTGGAAGCAAAGAGCACAAATCAGTAGAGTGCATGTTCCAAAGTCATTTATAGACAGATGCAATTAAAATAAAATGGGATATTCCCTACCTCCCTGTGGCATCCAGAGGCTGGAAGTGTCTCAGCTTTCTATGCAGTTAATGAGAGTTAGGAGCCTCAGTATAGAAGCTAAAGCAGCCTTTGAATGAGGAGGCACAACTGACATAAGCGTGTTCAGCATGCAGCTATTTGACACTACCCAAGAGAAAAGGCTGAGCATAAAGTATTGCCCCAGAGATTTACCCTTTCCAGGGTTTCTGCCCTTCACCCCTTTCTACAGGGATGTTATCTTGCCCTATTTGAAATGAGCAGTCTAGGACAACTCTTCACAAAAGACTCTGCCCTGTTTTTCAAAGACTCAACCAGAGATTACCCTTTTAAGTATTTCAGACCATAAGCCATGTTTAATGTAATGACTTGGTTGTTGGGGCATTACCCTGGTAAGTGGGAACCTGGGATCTCGGTCTTTTTCAGCCTGGGGTTGTCCAAATATGTGAACCATTAAAAACTAACCAGCAAGATTAAGTGACCAAATGAGAGTATTATCCAGACACAGACCAACAATAGCTCTATTTTTACATACAGACTTATTTATATTCATTTTACTTCAACTCATTTCCTTATTTAAAAATAAAAGCTATTTTTGCCCAACCAAAAAAACCTGCCCGAGGTTTGCCAAATCATAGCAATTGAACATTTTTAAAGTAGAGATTTGATGCCAGAGGTGGTCTTAAAATTTTTTTATATAATTAAATACCAACAAACCCCTCATTTTGTAACCTCTCTAAAAATAGAGAAACAAAGGGCTCAACCAACTTGGGCCATTTAAAAATAAAAGGGTGCCTTGGCTCAAAGTAACCAATCTTAACCTAGAAGGATGAAAACAAGGAACCTCCTTCAGGATTTGCATTAATTTTCAGTTAATAGAAAAAAAACCCCTAAGAAAATAAAACAGGAAAGTGTAGTTCTAAGTGCTACTTTTTCCTCTCTTCATTGCTGTTAATCACATGAGCAAACTCACTAAATTTTCTGAGTATTTCTATTAGTAAGTGCTTAATATTGTAAATGAGCAATTTGTAGTTTGGCCTACAGACAGTGTAGCAAAGACACCTAAAAAAAACCCAAACCAACCATCAACCTTGTAAGTATATATTACTATCTTATTGGCATTTCTGTCATGTTAAAAATACACTCAAGCAAACAGTACTGTATGTGGCGAACAGTAAAGAAGACCCAAAGATGCTAGAACAGTATGGCCAATTAAAAAGAAAAAAATATCTTAAGCCTCTTTCAGCAATTTCTTTGCATTGTTTACATATTCTTTCTATTAGTTAAAATAATATTCATCAATTTAAACATGCCATGCAGAAAGAACTAGATAGAATAGGTGGAAAGTGACAGTACTTGAGAGGCAGTTTTCCATTTAAACATTTTTATTATTTACATGAAATACTATATTTTTTATTATATATACTTTATTTTTTATAATTCTATATTTTTTACATGAAATACT